>CM055660.1:17186151-17237155 GCA_029378335.1 Agrilus mali
AACTGCCTTAATTTCTTCTTTGCTTGCTTTAATTTCTTCCTTCATTTCTTCTTGTGCTAATTTCATTTCGTCCTGTCCAGCTTCCATTTTATTCTTCAATTCTTCCTGGCCTGCCTTCATTTCTTCTTGGCCTGCCTTCATTTCTTCTTGGCCTGCCTTCATTTCTTCCTGGCCTGCCTTCATTTCTTCCTTCATTTCTTCCTGGCCTGCCTTCATTGCCTTCATCATTTCCATTAAAGCCTTTATTTGTTCCTCCATTATTGCTGATTGTTTTCTTGTTACTGGCATAAGGCTTCAAAATTCTTCTTCTCTTCGGATCTCTCCTACGATCTGTCGCGCTAACTTTCTTCGGGAATCTTCAATTCCCTTACTATCCCACACCTGACACCAAATGTGACGTGTTCGGTCACAGAAAACACAATTAACAAAACAAAACAACGAGTTTATTTAATTACTAAAATTAATTTGACTACACTACAGTTATGAACAAGTCCGCACAATTTATTTCACTAAAAGTCTCTTTTTAATCGCCGTTCCGGTAGACACTATCTATCACTCTCTATGAACTCTCTATCGCCTCTATGGTTCGCCTGTATCGCCTATCGATCGCTTTGCATCAGCTGTTACTGTCAACTGTCAACTAACTCGGTGTGAGTGTCTCGTCCGCTTTTATAGTCTTCTCAGCCTTTTTCTAGGGTATTCTACAGCCGTCTAGTATTCCAATTGTTTTCCCATTGATCTTTGCTGGTGTTTTCTAGATGTATCAGGAAAGCCGAGAATATTCCTTATGTAATCAGGGAAGATGTTCATTAATTATGCTCACACCAACTTAATTGGCAAGTACTCGTAACAATATGTATGTCCTTCAGGTGTAACATGTGCTACTGGACCTGCTATATCTGTATGTATCAACTCACCGACTCTTGCAGAATTGTTTTCTTTGCTATAAAATTGTTTCCTAGTACCTTTTCCTTCTATACAAGTACCGCAAATATTTTTGTCAAATGGCAAACCAAATCTAGTTAAACTATATCTATTAGCATGCCCTAACCGTCTATGCCAAAGATCTTTATCTATATTACTGCCTACTCCTAATAAGCAATCGTCTTTCTTCACATTTCTATCAATTTTATTCTGAAAATTTATACTTAAAATGAACAAATCATTGACTTTGTCACAATTAAAGGTTGACCCATTTTTACTTATTATTGCATTCTTTCTACCTGTCTTATTCCTATCAAAAATAACTTTAAAATCTTTCTTTAATAACTTTAAAGATAGATATTAAATTATGTGATATTCCTTGTACTAATAATGCTTCTATCTTAATGTCTTTACCTTGACAAATTCCTCTTATTGTCCCTTGCTTTCTTGCATACAAAACCTGATTATCTTTTGCTGTTCCGATCTTCACTGCCTCAATTTCTTTTATATCTGTCATATATGGTTCTAGTTCACCCATCACCATATGCTGAGTACAGCCCGAATCCAAAATAAACTCCTGAATCCTTTTTATTGGCTTCGTATTGCAGCTTGAAGCGATGAATGCAATTTCATTTGCTTTGTGTGCTCCTTGTGTATTCTGCTGACCAGTGTTCTTCTTTGGATTGGTTTGACTATTATCTCCCTGATAAGAAAATCCTCCACTGTTTCCTCCACCTCTCCCTCTTGGAAAACCTCTTCCTCTATATGTATTTTGCCTACATTAAAAAAATCTATGTCCTTGCTTCCCACATTTATAGCATGTTAGAAATGCCATATTTTCAATTTTATCATCTTTATCTTCGATTTATGTCTCCTCATCTAGCAATCTTGACTTCACAAAGTCCATTTTTAATTCTGTGTTTATTGATTCGAGAGCTGTTACTACTGCAGCGTATACTTCATCTACTGACAATAGCAGATAGCATATTCTTTCTTCGTCTTCTATTTTACTTCCTGCATTTTCTAGGTCTCTTACTAATGTGTCAAATTTGAGAAAATGATCCTCAAGTTTTTCACCCTTTTTTAGTTTAAATGAAATTAATCTTCTTCTTAATGTCAGTTTTGTAAAAATACTTTTCCTCTGGAAAACTCTTTCTAGTGATTGCATCATTTGTTTTGCTGACTTTGAATCCTTAACTAAGTCTAGGTGCTTATCTGTGAGACATTGTACAATTACGCTCTTTGCCTTGGCATCTTTTACGTTGAATTGATTCTTTGCTTCAGCTTCTGTTTTCTCCAATGTTTCTTCTATTTGTTTTTCTTCTAGTAGTGTCCTTAGTCTGAATTTCCAATTATTGCAATTTGTAGAGCTTGTTAATTGTGGTAGGTTTATCAGAGTACTTGTGCTTGCCATGTTATATTTACTTATTATTATGGTCTTCCTTTGCGCATGACGTCATCTTGAGAGTTCTCTTCTATTGGAATACACATAACAGTGTGTTAAACGATGCATCTATTGTTAAAAAAACAAATAAAAATAACGTGATTTAAACCTCTCAAAAAAAAAAAAAAAAGATACGCTACCAGAAATGCAATTCCTGTAGTAAAAGACTGTATTTTAATATTTATTTAATTTTCATTTAAAACACTTTTACAAATGCATTAACCAATAACAATAGCTTACACATTTTGAAAGTGGTTTTTGGTTTTTTCCGGCGCGTCAATTTTCAAAATTTCCATATTCAATTTCAGTTCGATTTACGTTTACATTACACTTAGGTTTACTTGCTAAAATCCATTCTATTTTGCGAATGTCTGTCGATTTAAGGAATAGCTAAATCAATAAAAAAAAAACGAAATATGTATAGGTACTTAAACTTAAGTTGTTTTTTATTGAATCCGAACTTTATTTAGTGACAATCTTAAGGAATGATTATGAGAACCACATTACAAATATGTATTTATTGTACAATTTTTTTAAACTTTTTTGTTAAATTTGTTGTTTTTAAGTGACTATTTAAATCCCTTAGTCTGAAAAACATTCTGGATCGAAAAAATAATTTTTTCGTTAGTTCGTTAAGGTCGACAGATATGCTTTTGTCTAAAAGTTTTTTTATATACCCAGATGTTATTAATAAGCTATCCCCGTTAAAAGTTTTAAATATAGGTACATTCCAACTCTTCAATTTTTCGCATAAACTCTTCTGAAGGTTTTTTCAAACCACCTTCACAGACATAGTCCGTCCACGTAAATGTATTGGACTCTTCATAATTTTGCCCAGACTTGTGACAAAGATATCCAGCAAGATGTTCTAGACCATCAAAATGAGAGTCGCTCAGAATTTCTTCGAGAGGTGGTTCTGAGTTGTCAATATTTATTTTAGATAATAAATTTCCACTCAAATTTGATTTTCGTCCTTTCAAAAGCGAAAATAATGTGGAAAATGACCGTTATTAGTCGTTACACACGTTACTTACTGAACGTTTTACTCTCAAGGTGACGTAGCGATAGGAGGGTAGCTTTTGTAACAATTCACTTCTTTAAATGAAACAGTATATTACACAATATTACACAACATTATTATTATGTACATTGACAGTATAACATAAAACATAAAAACTACTCAAAACACAAGACACGAAAATGGAATTTGCATAAATCAAAACGCACCAAAAACGTTGTTTTCGTTTCGTTTGGTTTGGGTTATTTTGGTTATGTTTGGGTGATGTCAGTTAAGTGTGTAAGTGATAAAGTAATCAAGCAATGTTGCCAGATCGAAAATAACAAATAAGCATCAAATATATCATTTCATCCAAACATTTATCTGCGATCCTACGTATACTTGATATAATTTTTCAGATATTTGTTCTACTTATCAAAACTAGATACTATGTTCAAAATTTATCACATATTTTAACATATATTTCCACAATTCGTAAAAAATAAATGAACTGTAATCTACCGTAAAAACGGTAGATCTGGCGGTACAAAGAAGAGAGAAGGATAGGCACGCGAGCGGACTTCACCAATAATAGGACGCCATTCAGCGCATACTCCGTTGGACCATGGTCATCTACGAGATAGACTTATCTCCGTTTCATATTGTTTGCATTAAAATCTACTCATTGTGTAAATGGTTAACCGGGAGTATATCTATGTATAATAAGTATATGACTTCAGTGGGTCGGACATTGTACAATAGATACACATGTAATTTTAAACACATTGAAAAAAATTTCAATAATGTTATATTTAAAACATCAATCACTAAATTCATAGATACCTAGATAGGCTAAATTCATAGAATTTTTTCAGATGTGTCTTCAAAATTACATGTTTATCTATTGTACATTGTTTATAGATTTGAAATAAATATTTATTCAATTAAACTTAACCTATTCCATAAGAAATCTTTATAACATTTAAAATATTTCAAAGCAACTGTTTTAAAAGTAACATATAAAATTTTCAGTACATCAAAAATGTATTATCTACATTATTTTATTGTACCCCTGTTATATTTGGCTCTGTAAATCACATGGAATCCAATCAACGATGCAATTAGGTGACTATAAATCTTGCGGTTTAGATTAATAAGTCAACAGTATTTTTAGTATATTTTTGTTATTTTCAATTTGAGTTTTTCAAGGAAATGTTAAGTAGCTGAGGCAAAACAATTAAAAAGTTAACGGTTGAAGAGTATAGTATTATCGAGGTAGATAGATATTTAATAATTATTGTAAAATAAAAATTGTATTGGGCGAGTTTTTGATGTTAATACTTAATAACAATTAGATGATACAAGGAAAGTAAAGATGGATTAGAATTAGAGTGAGATAATAGGATGTGACTATTATTATTCTATGTTTGAATTATTTTATGTGGGCCGATCCTAGTGGTACTGCAATGCTAGGCCAACCCGCGACGGAGATAGAGCAAGCTCTTAAATCTCCATCAATTTCCAAAAATCAGTTTAATATACTGTTACGTAATTTACAATTTCACCTATGTTTCTTTCAACACTTTTATTAAATTAACTTGAACACAACAAAGATTCAATAACTATCTCAATAACAACAATAACTCAATATCTATTTCGCTTGTCAATCGCTTTTCTTCTCTTCTCGCTTATATCTGTCGCTCTCTTCTATCAAAATACTGTCAAACTGTCCAACGCTGTTCCTTATATAGTATTATGGACGTTTCTAGGCAACTCTCGAAACGTCCAGCAACTCTCGGACTTTCTAGAACGCGTCATAGGTTACTTCCACACAATATTCGCAGTCGGCGCTTGTCAACGTCAGAATGACACATCTGTCACACTGCCCCCCCTCTAGCGCTGATCGTCCCGATCAGTTTCTTCCACTGTGTATGGAGCCAACCGGTCGAGGTGTACAACTTTCATCTTCGATTTGGGGCCTCGTTGTATCCTGTAGACGACATCGTTTATCCGGGTAACCACTTTGTACGGGCCCTCCCAATTCCGTTGTAATTTAGGGCACCTTCCTTTCTTGCGAACTGGGTTATAGAGCCATACACGATCGCCCTCCCTAAATCCAGTGGAATTCGCTCGCTGATCGTAGCGGGTCTTCATCCGGTCACTTTCGAATTTAATTCTTGTTCTGACGGCTTTATGGATGGTGTTAAGCCGCTCGCGTAGTTTAGACACATAATCGTCCGTGGACAGCGAAGAATCTTCAGGTCGACCAAACATTAGATCAGCAGGTAGTCTCAGTTCTTTCCCGAATAGCACGCAGGAAGGTGTCTGTCCGGTGGTCTCGTGTATGGATGTCCTATAGGCCAGAAGGAATAAGGGAATGTGGCGATCCCAGTCGGTCTGATGATCGTCCACGAACATCCTCAGGTTGTTTTCTATAGTCGCATTAAATCGCTCTACCATGCCATCAGACCGAGGATGCAACGGAGTCGTTCTAGTTTTCCTTATTCCCATCAATTCACACACTCGTTGGAATATTTCTGATTCAAAATTTCGGCCCTGGTCAGTGTGAATCTCCATAGGAACTCCATATCGGCTGATCCAGTTGTTTATTATTGCCTCCGCCACGGTGGTTGCATCCTGGTTGGAGATTGCATAGGCTTCCGGCCACTTGCTGAAGTAATCCATCACAACCAGAATGTAGCGGTTGCCATCTTCAGTTCGGGGAAAGGGACCAGCGATATCCATGGCTATTCTTTCGAATGGTGCTCCGACGTTATACTGGTGCATTTTTCCTCGTGTTCTGGTTCTCGGACCTTTGTTGGAAGCACATACTTCGCATCTGCTACACCAGTCTTCCACATCCAATCTAGCATTCACCCAGTAATACCGTTCACGTAGTTTCTCTAAGGTCTTCTTCACACCAAAATGTCCACCTCCAGTCCCAGCATGCAGCTCTTTTATTACTTCTTTCGTCTTTTTCTTGGGCAACACAACTTGTAATCGCTTCTTGGTCCCGTCCGGACTTTCCCAGATTCTTTTAAGGACTCCATTCTCGAGCTTTAAGGAATCCCATTGGGCCCAATAACATTTCGTCGTAGTACTCAGGGGGCTTACTTCTGCCCATGTTGGTCGAGATTCTCCTGTCTCCTTCCATTTCATGATGGGTCCAAGGTCATCATCGGTTCGCTGTTCTTCAATCAACACTGTATCTTCCCAATTTTCTTGTCTCTTCACGGTGGTATGTAGGCATTGAATTTGTTCTAACCCTTCTTTTCGTTCCACAGAAGAACAGTGTTTGCAATTCCGCGGGCATGGTCGTCTTGATAAGGCGTCGGCATTACCATGGTGTTTTCCTGGCCGATGTTCAATTTTGAAATTATATTCCGGTTTGCTTCTTTCGGCGGTTGGCGTCTGTATTCTTCCAGATGGACATCCGCAGCTCAGGTGCCCCGTACGTCTGCACTTCCAACATGTAATTGCTCGTTTCCTTTTGTTACAATCGCGTGAATGATGCCCATATTTGTCGCAAGTCCAACAGCGTGGGCGCTCACTTAACCCTTCCTTCGGTTTCGAAGACATGACTTCTTTCACTATTTTCACAACTTCTTGTCGAAATATCTCGCTGTCGTCATCAAAATTCAGCCCAGCCTGCCGGATTCTAATGTGTACTTTGGATGCTTGTTTGGCTGCTTCATATTCTAGCGCATGCGACAATGCTTCGCTTGCAGTTTTATGTCGGGACATGCGCAGGGCTTGCTGTATTTCGACATCTCGTACTCCATCGACAAACATTTGGGTGGATAGCTGGTCTGTGAAGTCTTGAGGGGCACTGGAATAAGCCAACCGCACAAGCCTTTCGACGTCCGCTTCGAATTGTTGGAGGCTTTCGTTGCTACGTTGATAGCGACTTTTTAACTGCGCCTGGTACATTTGTTGTAGGTGTTTATCACCGTAGCGCATCTCCAATTGGTCCACCAGAATTTTAAAATCGTTTTGTTGCATTTCTGGTATACCTTGCAGAACGTCGAGAGCATCCCCACGTAGCGCTATGATCAGGGCAGTGGCTTTTTCCATTTCATTCCATTCATTTGCCTTGGCAGCAGCATCGAATTGTTTAAGATAGACTGACCGAGAGACCTTCCCATCAAATGTTGGTGGTTTTATTCTTGATATTCTTACACTTCGTTCTTCGATTTTGTTTAATTTTGGGTATTCTTGAACGGTCAGATTGGCCTTCATATCGTCTAACTCCTTTTGAAACTTTTTGTGTACGGCCTTTAACTCTTCTTGAACTTCTACTCTTACTTCCTTTATTTCTTCTTGAACTTCTACTCTTACCTCCTTCAATTCTTCTTGAACGTCTTGAACTTCTACTCTTACTTCTTTTAACTGTTCTTGAACTTCAACTCTCACTTCCTTCAACTCTTCTTGAACTACTACTCTTACTTCCTTTAACTCTTCTTGAACTTTAACTCTTACTTCCTTTAACTCTTCTTTCAGTCCTTCTTGCTCAATTTTTATTGTTCTCAAATCTTCGATCAATTTATCTTGACCTGCCTTAATTTCTTCCTTCATTTCATCCTTGCCAGCTTTAATTTCTTCCTTCATTTCATCCTTGCCAGCTTTAATTTCTTCTTTCATTTCATCCTTACCTGCTTTAATTTCTTCCTTCATTTCATCATTGCCTGCTTTAATTTCTTCTTTCATTTCCACCTTCATTTTATCCTGGCCTGCCTTCATTTCTTCCTGACTTGCCTTCATTTCTTTAAGCATTTCCATCAAAATTTTCATTTGCTCTTCCATTTTTGCCGCTTGACTTCTTGTTACTGGCATAAATCCTTACTCCTGACACCAATTGTTACGTAATTTACAATTTCACCTATGTTTCTTTCAACACTTTTATTAAATTAACTTGAACACAACAAAGATTCAATAACTATCTCAATAACAACAATAACTCAATATCTATTTCGCTTGTCAATCGCTTTTCTTCTCTTCTCGCTTATATCTGTCGCTCTCTTCTATCAAAATACTGTCAAACTGTCCAACGCTGTTCCTTATATAGTATTATGGACGTTTCTAGGCAACTCTCGAAACGTCCAGCAACTCTCAGACTTTCTGGAACGCGTCATAGGTTACTTCCACACAATTTTCGCAGTCGGCGCTTGTCAACGTCAGAATGACACATCTGTCACAATACTGGCCCCGCATGCGGGGCGTATCAGATATTAAGCTGATAAGAACAGATTAAGTTTATTGAGAATATGCTAATACAGTACAAGTAACAATATTATCCTAATCACTACATATAATACATCAGTGGGTGGAACAATCACCCGCCGATAAATATAATTAACAACAATATTATCATATTCATCACAATGCCTGCATCAGTGAGTGAAACAATCGCCCACCGATAAATACTGTAGGGTTCCCGCCTTATATTCCTTTTGTGCTTACTCATTCTAAATAGTAAGTACATAGGAGTACCTAGTCCCATACCTGGACATCTCTTCACGCCGCGGAAAAGAGATTAAGAATCGCGTGACATGGTCGTACAATATCAGCAAAGGGGCCCCAGTCGGGTTAAACAACTATTACAAAATTTCCGCGAAACATCGGGAAACTCCCGGATTAGAAATCTGAATTCAAAAGGACGACTCCAGATGGCACTATAGTTACTGTTTCTGGATGTTATTTTGGATAAAAGGAATATAAGGCGGGAACCCTACAGAAGGAATATAAGGCGGGAACCCTACAATACATAAGATAAATAGTTATTCAAAGATATTCGCACAGATCACTTCAAGGACTTTCTTGTTTCTTATTCATCATTGTTTCCCACTGCGGCGTCTGGACCATCGACCTCGTATTGTCTTTCTCCCGTAACGTGCTCAACGTATATATCGCGGCTCCACCGAATTGCATCTGAGCAGAGACTAGTGATGTCAATATAGTAATGATTCGTTACTCAATACTCGTTACTTGGTAGTAATCGTAGTAATCGAGTACTACTTTGAGAAAGTAATCGTTACCGATTACTTTTAGTTATACCGCGTCCCATCGGTACTCTCGGTACTGTTCGGTACATTAGTCGTAGGAGTCGTAAGACGAAGTAATCGAGGTAATCGATATGCCATGCCAGTTCGATTACCAATATTATTTTGTGCAGGATATGGGAACAAAAAAATGTACCATGTACCTGTTATATTCAATATCCATACTATGTACCTAAGTACATATCTTGGTATATATGATGTATGGGTGGAAATGAAACAGAACGAAGACTATCTATGACAAAGACAAGCTCGTGCTTAAAGGACTACTTGCACCATTCATCGTGTTATTATTTTATTATAAACATGTAGATCAGCATCGCGTCGTCGTTTGCGTCAACATACGATAATATAAATATCTGTATTTATAGTTACGTATAATTTAGGTACTAGGTACAATGTTAAAAAATGGCTTGTTGAGTTCTATTGATTTATAAAGAGAGCTGCACTTTTCTTATTGTTATTATTATAAAACTAAATTTCTATTGAACTATTTATTTTTTATTTAGGAATAAAAGATAATAGATATAATAAGGGAATAACATAATTATACATATATGTACATATTACCGATTATTTATTGGTAATCGCCGTTACTGTGGATCGTACCTAGGTAAACGATATTATGTATTACAGAAAAAGTAACTAGTATTTGTAACGATTACAAAGTAACGAGTATTGATTAATAAAGTAACTGGTACTAACGAGTACCAAAAAGTAATCGTACTTGACATCACTAGCAGAGACAATGGAGAGACGTGCAAGTACATAGGAAAAAAGGTTCGCTAAAACTCGTTTATTTGTTCCTTGTCTTCCTAACGCAATTAGACATGAGAGTATTTATCTTTCACAATTGGGAAGGTGAGTTCAGATGGCGCTTTCGTAGTTTTGTTTTGGCTGTCAGCTGTGTCGGGAGTCCGCCATTTAAAAGCGTTTGTTGTGTGTGTGTTTGTTCGCAGCATAAAATTCTCAGTTCTGTTTGTTTCGTTTATTGTGAACAATGTTCAGGCGAATTTAACTGTTAAAGTGATTAGAAGAGTGTTTGGTGTTTAGGTCGGTGTTTAGACTAGGCTGCAGTGATTGTGTGAACATTTACAGTTTAACCTCATCTTTTCCAAACATAAAGGTAAATAAATGTTTTCTACAATGTTGAAAATATGATTTAAGTAATTTGTTATAGATGCCCCAAACGCGTTGTCTCGTTTGTAGATCTGCGGCAGAAGAAGTGGAAAGAATGCATTACTTTCCATCTAATCCAGAAAGGTAAACACGTATTGTAGCAGACATGTTATATGAAACGAGTAACTTATATTATGTCTTGTAGGTCACAACTGTGGCAGGAGAAAATGTTAATGAGACCCATACCAGGCTAAATATTTTTCTTTGTTTGACAAAGTGGCGCCCGAGCATATATTCTTTTTAATATTTCACAATATTTTATTTTTCTCAATTTCATTTAATTTCAAAACTCCTAAGTAATAGTTTTGTTCAAACATATGTAAATACTTTTCAATAAACATTTTTTTTCTAATGAAACTACGTCTACGAATTATTTCAGTTAATCAGGGATTTACAAAAATACAAAAATTGAATGTCGCACAGGTACCGCGCATTTTTTTTTTAAATTTTACCGTTGCGCCATCTACATCCATCTTCCATCACAGTCGGCCAGTTCGGTATTGCGAACTCAAATTTTACATTAAGTTGCACGTCTCTCTATTGTCTCTGATCTGAGCACATCAGCATTCTCATCAGTTTCGCGTATCTTGCACTCACTCGAAGTCGGCGTAGTACATATTCATTTGCCGGATCCCATCCGCCAAGCGCACCAACCACGAAAGCATCAAGAGTCGTCTCGTAGCCACGCCCACGATAGGATTCTGCCACATCCGCATACTTTCGAACTTTCTCCGCCCGAGCTGCTTCGAATGCCTCGAATTTATTTTCAAATGGTAACGTCAACAATCCGCACCACTCTCTCCGCCTCATTAATTACCACCAGGTCGGGACGTACGTTCTTTTCCATATCAGGTGCCCCTTGGTTTACACGCACTGTTGTCGATGCATCCGTACGGATTGATTTTACGAGCCGCTGCAGAATTGCATCATGTCTTCGTGTCATTGTTACGAAGTGTGGGCGGCAATGGCAAAGCACATGCGGTAGCGTTTCCTTATTGTATCCACATCTTCTACATCGCTTGTCCCCATTTCCAAAGCGTCTGTTGCCATTCAGTGGTACACAGTCTAGCCGCGCTCGATGGACGAATCTCCAGTCAGCAAACCGAGTGAAGTTGCCCGCGCGCATAAAATGGTTTGGCGCATGAGATGCAGCAGTCACAGTATATACCTTGCCTTGGTCCGGCTTAGAAAGCAGTCGTCTTCGGAAGTGGTCACGGATTGCGCTTCTCATCGAGTATTCGGCAGTAGTTGGCGGCAGCGCTACTCCATTCAGGGTCAGGCACAATTGATCGGCTTCCACGCTCCACTTCACCTCCATTTTTGATTGCAGTCGGCGAGTAGCTGAGCGGAGGCGGGTCCATGTGTTGGTGATGTCGATGCTTTCGTTGCCAAACTCCCCGTCCATCGATCCATTCAAGTATGTGGCAATCTCTCCATTGTTTCTGGGCCGTCTTCGTAATCGGCTCGCAACTGCATCCGTGAGCAGCCTCTTGGCAATCTCAGCAAGATCCATGGAGCGGAGAAGTCGAAGGCCATGGACCAGCTGCGACACATCCGCTAGTGTGTTCAGCGGTTGCATCCCAAGACCACCCATCGCGTTGCTGAGGTAGAGGACCTCGGCACCAGCCCGTTGTGGGAGATTGAGCCACCTCTTACCAGCCGCCTTCAGTTTATGGTCTAGCGCGGTAAGTGAACGTTTCTGCACCGTTCCATTTTTCAGATGGAACGATGCACAAGGCAGTATTAACGTATTGACGGCGTCCGCCTTCTGCCACGGTGTGAGCAGCGATTCGTCGACCTTCATCACATGCTCCTGCATCCTTTCCAGCACTTTCAGTGTGGAATCCCGTCGGTACGCCAAGATGCTCATAAATTCGTCGATTGTTAGGGTTCCCGGTTCGTCTCCTTGTACTTTAAACGTGATTTGCTCGACACGGGCCCTTTTACCATTGATAACCATCGTGGCGCATTTCTTGGCGTTGAATTTAAGGCCCGAGCATGTGGCGACTCGACCCACTTTTTCCAGGACGGCCCGGAGATTCCCGGCGTCACCACCGACCACTGCGAGATCGTCGGTTCAATCGCAAGGTTGAAGACGACGGGACTTAGAGGGCATCCCTGTTTCACTCCAGCATGGATCGGGATACGTGGGGTAGGACCAGTGGTGCTTCGAATAGTCGTCACGCATCCAGCATACAGACGTCTGATCGTCGAGATCGAGGCTTCGTCGAGACCAGCGAATTCCAACGCTGCAAAAAGAGTAGAGTGCGGTATGGATCCAAATGCATTCGTCAAATCCAGCCAGGCAATGGCGATCTTCTTACGGCGTCTTCGGGCATCTACCACTGCAGCTTGTAGCAGGAAGTTGTGCTCGGCGCATCCATCCACCGGCATAAATCCCTTCTGCGCCGGGCTAATGCTTTGGTTCCGTCTTGCCCACTTGCCGAGCCGTTCCGCGAGTACTGAGGCGTATAGCTTCGCTATGGTATTACTGAGGGACAGTGGTCGCCAGTTTGAGATGTCGTCCTTCTCACCCTTCTTGTGAATCAGCACCGTTCTGGACTCGTTCCAAGACGCCGGAATGTGTTGCAGGAGGTGCGCAGCATTTAATATGGCAGTGAGGACGGTTGCAGTTGGATCAGCCGTCTTCCATTCCCCATACCGGACGCCGTCAGGACCAGGCGCTGTATTACCGCATCTTCGTAGTCGTCCCTGTACTTCTTCTCTTGCAAACGGAGCGGATAGCGGATCTCGATCGTCTTCAGGTATAGCATTCTGGTGTCGAGGTACAGATGCTGGGAGCGGCTCCACTTCGTCATCACGGCGGGCACCAAAGACTTGGGAGTAGTGAACATGTAAGTCCTCGGCAGCGATTTCGCAAAACGGCGAATCAGTTTCGATGATTTCCCGGTACGCTCTCGGGCGACACTGGCGATACAGTCGCTGGATTCGTGAGGCAGCGGTTGCGTCGTATTGATTAGCAGGTGGTCTTCGACGTTGTTTTTGTGGTGGTCGGGCCGGTCTTTCACGTCTTACTTCACCAGGGCGCATCAGCTTGACTTCTTCGGTCAACGCTGTTAGGAGCGATTCGAATTCTTCGGCATTTTCTACGGCATCGAAACGACTTGACCAGTTGTTGTGCTCAGCTGGAGGGGTGGCTTGTCTTTGGCTTCAGCCTTGAGGGTAAGGCGGCAGGCCATTCTGCACTTCGCCGCTGACTCATGAGCTTCCACAGGCATTCTCCATCGCTGGTCACGTCTGGTTGAAGGAGTGGTTTGTCCTTGACTACAAGCCTGCGGATCATTCAGCTGAGACGGCGGGCCATTTTGCACTTCGGCTGCTCTACTTGGTTGGCGAGGTACTTCATCAACATCAGCAGGCAGTGTCGGTCCACGTACATCAACAGTCGGCGCTGGTTTACGGGCTTCCACAGGCATTCTCCATCGTTGAACACGTCTGGCACCAGGCGGCGCTCCCGGGATAGGGATGACCATAGGGGCTTCAGGGGCAGGCGGAGCATCGGCGGAGCGGCATTCTGTCTTTTGATGTGTTTTCATTCCTTTCAGCTTCTGTAGCACGATTCGACAGGATATACATCGGAACACGAGACGCTTCGGCACATGGTACTTTTTCAGGTGCTTCGAGAGATCACCATATCTTTTGAACACCTTCGGGAGTGGAGCGCAGATCTGGCACTGGAAGCTGTCAGCAAGCGGCACATCAACTGGGTATTGATGATCCTCGTCATCAGCATAGTCTTCTTCGTCCTTGCTCTCATGGGGCGGCATGCTAGGCTGGTGCGAACGATTCGATTTTGAAGGAACGATTCGATTTTGAAGGAACAATGCGATTTTGAATGAACAATTCGATTTTGGGAGAACATTCGATTTTGGCAGAGCAGCGGCAGCGTTCCTTCGTTCGAGGTAGGGCACGTCGATCGTCTTAATTAAGCTGATAGGAACAGATATTTATTTGTGCTTCAATACATGTTTATAGGTATTACAAACTAATATAGGTTTTACTAAGAATATTGACATTAGTTTATATCTGAAACTAATCTAGGTATCTTTGGTAAGTAATTTATGAGTTTAATAATAGTTTAAATTATTATAAGGTTTAAGAAGACAGTTGTTACGCTACCTCGGCGCGTGTTCTGTTGATTATTCCAACTACCTACATGATATTGGTGTTCTAATCGTACTGCCTGGCTCCCGTCAGATGTTCCACGTAGATGTCCCGGCTCCACTGGATCACGTCCGAACACATCAGGCGTCGCATCAGCTGGCAGTAGTATCTGCTGATGCGTAGCTTTCGCAACACCTGTTCGTTGGCTGGGTCCCATCCGCCTACTGCGCCAACTATAAATGCCTCGAGGTAGACGTCGTAGCCTTCGGCTCTGAGATGGTTTGCGAGGCCAGCGTATTTTCTTTCCTTCTCGTCTCGTGCTACCTCGAAGGCGGTGTGACGGTTTCCAAATGAGGTCGCTATGTCGATGATGGTCACGGTTTTGGCCTCGGTGTTTAGCGCAACGAAGTCAGGTCGGACGTTTTCAGGGTACTCCGGAACGCGCTGGTTTATTCGGGTGGTCGTCGCCGGGGGTGGACGGTAGACCTTTACAATGCGGTTGAGTACCGCATTGTGTCGTCGCGTGATGGCGGTGTAATTCGGTCGGCAGTGGCAGAGGACGTGTGGTAAGGTTTCGGTTTCGTATCCGCATCGGCGACAGTGTCGGTCGCCATTCCCAAAGCGGCGGGTTCCATTGAGCGGTACTACGCCGAGTCGAGCACGGTGAACGAAGCGCCAGTCGGCGAAGCGTGTGAAGCTGCCTTCGCGCATGAAATGGTTTGACGGCGTGGTAGCGCTGGTCACTTCGTATACCATCCCCTGGTCCGGCTTCGATAGAAGGCGTCGACGATGAAATTTCCTTATGACATTGCGGAGAGCCGTTTCCGCCGACCTAGGGTTTACTGCTGAGCCATTAATATAAAGTGTGATGTTTCTATCGTGCTCGGCCCAGTCCACTTCCAGTCTGCTCTTAACTCGACGTGTGGCTGCTCGGAGACGTGACCAGATGTTTGTCACGTCTGTTGTTTCATTGGCAAACTCGTTGTGCATATTGCATTCAAGTATTGGGCCAGGTCGCCATCCTTTGGTGCACGCCGGAGTCGGTTTTCTACTATGTTGTGTAACATTGCCATTGCGATAGGCCGGAGCTCTAGTGATGACAGCAGGCGCAGGCCGTGTACCAGTTGGCTAATGTCCGCGAGCTGGTTAATTGGGAGTAAGTTGAGCCCACCGGTTTGCCAACTCATGTATAATGGCTCTGCACTGGCCCGCTGTGGTAAATTTAGCCATTTCTTTCCAACGCTTTTGATCATTTTGTCCAGGTGATTTTTTCGGAACGGCCCCGTTTTTGAGGTGGAATTCGATACACGGTAGAACGAATGTATTTACTGCGTCGAATTTATGCCATAGGGCGAGGAGCGATTCGTCAAATTGCCTGATGTTTTGTTCCATGATTTTTAGCTCTTTTTCGGCGGAGCGCCCAGTGTGGAAGCCGGTTGGGACGCCCAGGTGTTCGTAGACGTCACCTTCAGCAAGTACTCTGGGGATGCCTCCTTGAATGATAAACTGTTCATTAATGGTTTCACGCTTACGTCCGTCGATGACAAGTGTGGCACATTTCTGGCTGTTGAACGATAAGCCCGACCACGTTGCGACTTCGACAGTCGCATTCATCTGCGTCTGTAGGGCGTTGGTCGAGCGCGCAATCAAGGCTAGGTCGTCGGCGTATGCGAGCACATCAACATTGTGGTCGTACAGGTTGTATCCGCAGTGGAGACTTGAGACGGCGCGAAGAATGGGCTCAAGCGTAAGATTGAAGATGATGGGACTGAGTGGGCATCCCTGTTTAATGCCGGCATGGATGGTGATGGGTGGCGTTGGTCCCGAGCGCGTGCGAATAGTCGTTGTACATTCAGTGTATAGGCGGCGGACCACTGAAACGGCAGCATCGCTGAGGCCGGCCCATCGAAGCGCTTTAAAGATTGTTGAATGCGGGACAGATCCGAAAGCGTCGATGATGACGGATTGTAGGACGAAATTGTGCTCTGCGCAGCCGTCCACTGGCATGAAACCCTTCTGCGCAGGGCTGATGCGATCGTGTCGAGTGCCCCATTTTCTGAGACGCTCCGCGAGGACAGAGGTATAGATTTTCGCCATTGTGTCGCTTAATGCGATCGGTCGCCAGTTGTTCACATCGCCTCGATCACCCTTCTTATGTAGTAGAATGGTTGACGACTTTTTCCAATCACGTGGCACGTAATCCAATCGTTTTACCGCGTTGAAGATGGCAGATAGAATATGGGCGCCAGCGTCGAATTTTTTCCAGACGGAATAGCGAATTCCGTCTGGGCCCAGTGCGGTGTTACTGCACCGGCGGAGTAGCTTCCAGACTTCGTTGGGCGTGAAGGCATCTTCAAACGGATTACGGTCATCGAGGGGTGGTTCGTTAACATGATCGGGTATATTTTCTGGCATTGCTACAATGTTAGGCGGCCGGAGTCCAAAAACGCGACTGAAGTGTTCAAGGAGTGCATTCTCCGAGATGTCGCACCGAGATGATTCTGCTTCAGTTACTTCCCTGAAGGCTCGTGGGCGCTTGGTACGGTATAGCTTCTGAATGCGGGCCGCCGCTGCCGCATCATAGCGTTGCTCGCCAGGACGATGATGTTCCTGGCGACCTCGTTGTTTGACGCGGTCTGGCTGAGGACGTATTTCTCGAGGGCGGGCGTCATCCTGGCGCATCGTCTTGATGGCTTTGGTGAGTTCGTGGAGGGTGTTCTCGAGCTGGTTTGCGTTGGTAACAGTGTCGAATTTGATATAATATACTATAATTATATCGAAATATTATTCTGTATACATCAACACCGATCCTCGTTCATTCCAGGAAGATCGACAACTAGCCGCTGGTTTTTCCCTGACGTCACCACCTCTAATTACCTCGTCCAAATACCGGTCCTACCCCTTGCTACAACCAAACTTGTACTCAACTACCTGTTTCTATCTATTTTAATTTCTTGCTTATTTATTTATTTTAATTATTTTTTTCTCTCAGTAATTCTTTCTTTATTTTCTTGCTCTTATTGGTTGTAGTATTCTCTCTAACTATTCTGTTCTTCTTTATTATCACGGTTTTTTCCCTTTTTCGTTTTATTTCCTAATTCTGTTGTTTTTTATCTTAAAACTACGGTTCTTTTTTCTAACCCTACGTTTTCATGCATGCCCTGTCCTTTGCCGTTATCGGTTTTTTCATTTTTCACCGCGAAACCGACTTAAAAACAAAATCGTTTTTATTGTGAATTTCGCCCTTTTCTCATCACCCCACTTCCAACCCCTCTTTTTCCCAACCCTTGCTTAGTACTGGGATTTGTATAAATAGCCGCTACTCGCCAGTACTAGCATTGGCTGAAGAGGACCGCTAGGTCCTATAACGGCCTGAGGTAGAGGGGTTTTAGTCGGTAGGTCCGAGGACACCTTCCTCGGGAATCCGACACTACCCAGTCGTACGGACGGCTGGGTGTCTATGAAGATTTCCCCTCTTCCACGAAAACATAAAAAAAAAAAAAAAGTACTAGCATCTCTGACATTCCACCGACCCACGGCAAGGAAGAGAGAGATCTCGCTACCTTTTGTTTTTTTTAACACTATTGGCTACCTCTGACATTCCACCCACCCGCGGCAAGGAAGAGAGAGCTCTAGCCACTTAGTACCGCCACGCTATTGTGTATATATATTCATATTTGTTTTTCTGCTCATCTGTGTTTCATTCATTCATTCGTCCGTTCATTTTTTCTGTCAGTGTTTTTAACTTCCCTTGTATATATATATATACATCCTGCTAATATTGTTACGTCCTTTTATAATTGTACCTTATTGCGTCACCCATAGAATAAAGGTTTAGAGAGACAGTGATTGCGTATATTGCAAATAGCGGTTCTTTTTAGGCGGGAAGTGATCACTGACTTATCGTTTTCTATGATTTTTCGTATACGAGCCTCTCACACACTGGCTACAATGATACGTCCTTTTATTAGTAAACATTACTGCACCGTTTTTGCTGTATATTGTACAATGTTGAGACCGGCGGTGTTGCCAAACGTGTAATATAAACAAAGTGTATTAATCACTTATCGTAAGCACTACCTATCTACATTTCTTGGTATTTCCCAGAACTCGCGAGATGGATTGCCATTATCAATAACGGTCGAAAGCATTGAATGTGTACCTGTGTATGTTTTATTGTCTAACCAATTAAAATTAAATTTGTATATAGGTACACTGAAACTAATATTTATTGTGTCCGCCTCATAGGTCTATAACATATTATATTGGTAACTAAAAGCTTTGCGTATACAGGGTGTTTCACTTTTTAATTTACACAGTTGAACTTTCAAATTGATGCATTTACGGATACATATTTCAGGGAGAAGGTCTTTAATACTATAAAACCTACAAAATGAAGTAGCCTATTTGTTATTTACTCGCATCCTTGAAGGTATTTCAAGGTTATAAGTACCATAAAATGAATAAAACCTACCCTTTTACTCCTAGCATGAATTTGTCGTAGAAGGCTTAGAAACTAAAAATAATCGAAAAAACATTAAAACATTAAAAGTAATAAATTAGTAGGTAAAATGTCTACACAGTTGTTAGGAGTTTACGCAAAGGGCATATTATTTCCTAATCACAATAGATGCAATTCATAAATGAATTGATGAATTACATAAATAACAAACGAACACGATGAAAAACTATGGCAGTAAAAAGTAGTAAAGGAAATTTTAAAACCTGAGATTATTATTGAAAATTTAAACAGTTTACAATGGTAAAAATGGTAAAAAGATAAAACCTCAAATTTCTTTTTTTAAAAGCCTTCTCATACAAATTTATACTAATACTACGCTGTAAGGGTAGGTTTTCTTCATTTTGCGAACGTTGGTGATAAAAGTTCTAGGCAAAAGTTAGGCACTTTTTTTAAACGAATATAGGCTTCCATTTAAAAATATAAAGTTCACAGCATTCAATATAAAAAATAGGCCACCCCATCTTATTAGTTTTATAACGCCAAACAATTTCTATTTGAAACATTTCAGAGTCAATGCATCACTGGAAAATAAACCGTGTAAACTAAAACTTTGGACACCTCGTATATTAACAAAAATTCTAAGACGCAATTACGAAATTAATAGAAAAAAGTGGGCTACGATTTTCTTTTCTCTGTACTTTATATACAAGTAAGAGACGAGCTTTGTCAAGTGAGCAAACAGCTTAAATAGGTAAAATGCAATTACTTTACCTATTGATCATTTAGGTGAACGAGTTCGACCGTATTGCAGACTGTGTTTTTTCTTAACTCTTTAATAATTCGTTATTTCATTAATGCAATAAACAAATAATTGTGTCATATTGAAAGGCTGCAGTGGACATATCGAACAACTTACTATGATGTGCAGTGCAACGGTCGGACTACCATTACACTGGGTCATGTGTCATGTCGAGGGCAGTGCAGTGGGACAACATGCCGTACAGAATTTACAGTAAAAACAATAATTGCAGTTCCAGTTATACCAAATTACCACTTGCACAAAAAATGGAAAAAAATTAGGGGTGTTATTTCTTTTTAAATACTGAAGCCATATTTGCAAAATTACTTTTGATTCGTGGTCAGTGAGTACAAAAACCACCATAAACTTAATTTGGTAAAATTTTTAGCTCCTTCATTTTCCATTGTCATTTTATTTCCCCCTCGAAACCATAAAAGTTTTATTTGAAACTTAATATGCAGGAGATGTTCTTATTTATAGATTAGAATGGTCTACCCTATATTAGTAAATAATATACATAAACAATAAATAGGTACATTGGCAGAAGCGCTCACATACGAGCTTTAATTTAAAAAAGGAATGAACTTTTCGACAACACGTATATTAATTATTATTAAGTAATATTTTAAGGCATTTTTTGTACGTAGATAGAACTGTATCTTTAAACAGTTTATGTTAATATCGGTGCAATTGTTATTGTATGTCTACAATAAATTGTCAATAACCAGTATTTACGAGTTGTGAAAAGTGTGTCACTAGTTTCGCTCTCACGTAGTTAGTTATGTACAGGGTGATTCATTATAATGTCGCCCCCCTTTAACTTTGTTATTTGGAGTGTCCCAAAAAAATTAAAGGTATGGTTATGTAGGTGCTAAAAAATACTTTTTTTCTATTTATAACAATAATTTGAAAAATGATCAGTATACAGGGAAAACCAAAAAGTTCATTTTTTTTTAATGGATCACCCTATATATGAATTTATTTTTCGATTCCTCAAATTGATGCATTTACGGATTCCTCGTAAAATTCTAAGCATAATTTATATAACATACGCTATACCTAAATTCAATAGTTTCCAAAGTATTCGCATTTGGAACGTTATCATCAAATATTTTTTTAAACAACAACAAACCAAGAAATCTAACAATAAATAATATGACAAAAACAATTTTTAGCTAAATATAAATATGCTCTACTGGGCCTCCATTTTATTCAACACGTTGTATAAGGATTCTTCGCATTTTCTCTAATCAATCTGTTAATAATGCTGGGTTGTTTTCATTTAAATTATTAATTTAATTCTGTATCAAATATTTAAGATGATCGAGGTTTTCACTTTGGTGGTCGTATACACGGTTTTGTTTATATAATGTCACTGTTAGGTATTTGTTTTCAATAAAAAGCGTGGACTAGGACTACTTTATTTGTAACAATTGTTTAATAAAATATTTGATGATAACGTTTCAAATGCGAATATTTCAGAAACTATTGAATTTAGGTATACGGTATGTTATATAAATTATGCTATATTTTACGAGGAATCGAAAAATAAATTCATATATAGGGTGATCCATTTAAAAAAAATGAACTTTTTGGTTTTCCCTGTATACTGATCATTTTTCAAATTTTTGTTATAAATAGAAAAAAAGTATTTTTTAGCACCTACATAACCATATCTTTAATTTTTTTAGGACACTCCAAATAACAAAGTTAAAGGGGGGCGACATTATAATGAATCACCCTGTACAGGGTGTTTCGCATTCGAGTACATGCATGGGTATCTCGCGTATTATAACATGCAACAAAGTAAATGTACCTATCTGCATTTGTTTAACAGTTACGCCAAAAAAACTTCCGGTTTTTAATTTTTGGCCATAATTTTGAATATTCTTGAAAATACCTATTAAATTGCCGTTTTGACACTATCCGTACCTATGTATTTTTGAGATAAATACAATAGTGAAAACACTGAAAAAAAAAACATTTCATTCCTGGTAGTATTTTTAAAGTATGTATGTAATAAATCAGTACGGCGTATATTAAAAAAAATACCTACACTTGATGACGACTTAAAGAAACGAAACGTTTTTTTTTTTTAATTGTTTACAGCAATCTGATATTTTCAAGAATGTAAGAGATATGGCCAAAAAATAAAAACCGAAGAAGCTGTTTTCTTTGGGCGTAACTATTGAAAAATGCAGATAGGTAAATGTTATTAAGCACAAAATTTTGCAACTGCCAAATTTAAACCTACTGTATGTATATAATAAGCAAGGTATCCATGCATTTACACAAATATGAAACACCCTGTACATTCGTTTACTATGAAGTTTGATATTTCATCATCATTGGCTATAATACTTTGTGCATTTTGTACATATATTGTTTCCGGCTTTAATTGCTATTTTACCCTTTCATACTGTACTCTTTTTCTGCAATTATCCACTTTACGCTGGTATACCATACACTCTCTCACATACACACTGTGATTAGTATCTAATTTCAAATTTAGTTTTGAGTTTACTGCCTTACAGTTTATACAACATTTATTGTTATTATCACAGTCCTTTGTACTATGATTTTCTTCACCACACTTTCCACAGCTTGCCTTATTTGTACACTGATCTGCTTTATGATTATATCCATTGCACTTAAAACAGCGTATAATATTGTAATGTTCATATACTGTACACATTGTACAGCCTATTTTCAATTGGTTTCTATTCATAACTTCTTGAAAAGTGTTAGCATCTACTTTTACTATAGATGTATAGCCCCTTTTTGTTTTGTACACCGTAATTATATTAATTTCAGTAGTTTTCCCATCCAAGTGATTTTGTTTTATAATTTGGTTTAGTAACACGTCCTTTTCTGTTTTCTCGTTTATTCCTACTATTTTAAGGTATGGATTTTGAGTTTTTGCTTCCGTGGTTGTATACTGTGTTCCTAATTTAGTTTCTATTTCATTCTTTAGCCTATTCCTGTCATCTTTATTGTCACATGCAATGGCAACCCTCCCCTTATTTATGTTCATTAATTTGTTCACTCCTATTTTCATTTCTTCTGGTTTTATTCTGTTTTTGATCTTCTGTTGAATATCTATTGCGTTACTTTTTCCTGCCTTTGATTCCACTACTAGCGTACATTCCTGTTTTGGTTTTGCTATGCTGCCAGATGTTAGTACACTAGCATAACTTTTTTTTGCTTCGCTCTCATTCTGCTGTACTTCTTCAGTTTTTTGTAGCTTTTTTATTTCTTCCTGCGTTTTCCTTATTTCATCCATAATTTTTTCTCCAATGCCTTCATTCATAACCTCAATCTTATCGTAGCATTTTTCACAGAACCATTTCACCCCTTTGCATACTTTTATCACATTGTATTGTTTTATATTTAAACTACTACAATGTACATGGAACCATTTTTTGCATCTTCCCTCACATCCAATTACTGGATCACCATCAAACGATCTAACTCTTCAAAACACTTCTCACATTTTTCCGCGCATTCTTCGTCCGCCATATTCAAATAAAAATTGAAAAATTTATGAATGAATCCTTTGTACTAAATTAATTTAATACTATTGTTAAAGATTTTAAAAAAAAAAACAGAAAACTAACACAGCTAACAATAGTTTTATTTTATATAATATATGTGATGGCTTTCACGGTACAATTTCATCTATCCTATTCTCTTATACATATTTCCCTTTGTAAGAATGTTTATGTTCCTTGGCCTCGGTTTGTCGTCCCTTACTTCCCGCTTCCCGTTTCTATAAACACTTGTCGCATCGGCAGCGGTTCTAGGCACGTGTACATCAGACGACAACAATCGGCCTTTCCTGACTTCAGGAGCGTCCCGCTCTGGTTTAGCTGGGAATCCAAACTACGAACATAACACATTCGTCAAAGTAAAAAAAATAACAAAAAGCAAGAAAAACAACCTTTGATTAGTGTGTTAGTTGTTAACTACAGAACTATATCTTATTATTAAAAAAAATACCAACAAGAATAGTCAATAAAAAAAAATAGATAATGCCAGTCACCCAGTACGTTACCGTACTGGTGGTACCATGTGACCCAGAGGTTATTCCTCCCTTACCGGGAACCTCTGCCCACGAAAGACTCACAACTTTCGTGTCCCATAGCGTTGTCTTATGCGTTATACCAACCTAACCTAAACTAAACTAAACTATTACCAAGCATAATCTGACAACCGCTATGCCCATAGCTGGCTCGCTATGCCCATGGCTGGACCGCCATGCCCATGGCTAGATCGCCATGCCCATAGCTAGATCGCTATGCCCAACCTGACCGTTGCCATAATGGATCCATGGCCTCATGTTTTCCACTGCAGCCACTCCATTATATTTAACCCTGGATCGACTACTTCCAGTAATGTCACCGACCTGATACCGATCGTTTCCCAAAGCTCGAATTACTCGAAAGGGACCCCTCCATTTTGGAAGTAGTTTGCGACTGTCACCAGTGGCCTGATTGCATGTTACCCTAAGTAATACCAGATCCCCCTCAGAAAAGTGGGTGGCCTCGGATCTTTTTCGATCAAACCAATTTTTTTGTTGCTCCTGGTATGCTTTATTATTTTCCACCATCTTGGTTCGGATCGAAGTGACATCCAGCATGGCATTATTTTCGATGTTAAGCTTTCTCTGTGAAACAACTCGAAAACCCATTAGTGCTTCACTAGGTGTGACCCCAATGGCTCTATTTATTGTGCCATTAAGGCCCACCTGAATATTTTTAATGTTTTCATCCCAGCGGTCATTGTCTACTCCGGCGCCGCTGGCGGCTAATGAATCTAATATCGTTCGATTATATCTCTCGACTTGCCCGTTACCTCGTGGCATTGCGACAGCATTTAAATAATGTTTTGTACCAATGGTTTTACAGAAAATTTTAAATTTTTCGCTAGTAAACGCTTTACCCCTATCACTTAATATTCTATGTGGAACTCCGAAAACCTTGATCATGTCATTAATGGATTTGATTACGTGTTTGGTTTGGGTACTTTTAACTGCATAAATTAAAACGAATTTTGTAAACGCGTCGACTATTACAAAAAGTTGAGTTTTTCCTGATTTCGATTTTATAAAAGGGCCGAGATGATCAACGTGAATTGTATGAAATGGAACTGGTGGTTTTGGAATAGGGTGTAACTTTCCCGGATGTTTTCCTCCTGGTGATTTAAAGTAGATACAATTGAGACAATTTCTTACATATTTCTTAACGAAACGACGCATATCTTTCATCCAGTAATATTGAGACACTAAATCGTAGGTTTTATCATAGCCAAAATGACCGGAGTCATCATGGGCCATTCTTAGAATTTGAAATTTTGCGTATTTAGGAACTACCCATTTCAAACCTTTATTAGTTATTTTGTAAACTTTGCCGCCTTTTAACGCGTATTCTTTATAAATGTGCGGGTTTTTATAAAATTCGCCAGTTTCTAAAATATTTTTAATATTTTGAATATCACGATCTTCTTGTTGTGCAGCGAGCTACCAATCTTCCTCGGTTATAACAGTGACAAATACACCCTTTTCAGCGAGCAAAGGGTTTCTACTTAGCGCATCTACGTGTTGCATTTGTTTACCCTGTTTGTGAACAATGTCATATTGGTATTCATTTAGTTCCATTACCCATCTACCAATACGAACATTAACCTCCCCTTTTGCGAAAGCACATCTGACAGCAGCACAGTCCGTAACAACTGTAAAATGTCGCCCAAGTAAATACTGTCGGAAACGTCTAACAGAGCACACTATCGCAAGAGCTTCCAACTCAAATGAATGATATTTTTGCTCCTCCTTAGTGGTCTGTCTGCTGAAATATGACACCACTCTTTCTCTTTTATCATGGACCTGCACCAAAATTCCGGCCAGACCCAACCGACTAGCATCGGTATATAACTTAATAACCTTTCCTGGGTCAAATAGGGCCAACACTGGTGCAGACGTAAGACACTGCTTTAGTAATTCAAAAGCCTTTTGTTGGGCATCGCCCCAGTACCAAGTGGTT
The DNA here is from genome assembly GCA_029378335.1 of Agrilus mali. NCBI lineage: Eukaryota > Metazoa > Arthropoda > Insecta > Coleoptera > Buprestidae > Agrilus > Agrilus mali. The sequence continues at coordinate 17,212,176 of CM055660.1, forward strand.
TCTTTCAACAACAGAGCACTAAGTGGACGAGATTTTGTGGCGTAATCAGGAATAAATTTGCGAAAATACCCAGTCAAACCCAGGTATTGCCTTACTTGGTGAACATTCTCTGGCCTCGGAAACTGCGCTACTGCTTTGATTTTACTTTGACTTGGTTTTACTTTTGAATCACTAATTTCGTAACCCAAATATTGAATTTTTGTCTGAAGGAAATAGCATTTTTTTAAATTTAGAGTTAACCCGCATTGTTTTAGTCTATCTAACACTTCTTGTAGAATAATCAAAGAATCTGATATTGAAACGGCAGGAATTAATATATCATCTAGATATACCAAGACTTTTGTAAATCGTAATTTGCCCAAAACCGAATTTAACATGTGTTGAAATACGGCCGGGGCGGAAGTTAACCCAAATGGAACTCTCAGAAATTCCCAGTGACCGTCTTGAGTAACAAATGCAGTTAAAGGAATAGATTCTGGTGCTAATGGTATGTGATAATACCCCGAAAAAAGATCGAGACTCGTGAAATATTTGAAACCCGACAATCGTCGTAATTGGTCTTCAATCCGAGGAAGTGGGTATTGCTCTTGCACTGTTATTTTATTCAAATCACGGTAATCTACGCATAGCCTTTTCTCACCATTTTTCTTGGAAACAAGCAAAACTCTGCTTCCATAAGGAGAATGTGATTCGCGAATTATGCCGTTTCGAAGGAGGTTGTCCGTAATTTCCCTAATGTGGTCACGTTCAAGATCAGAAAATTGTCGCGGTCGGTGAACGACGGGTTTATTGGAAGTAAGGGTGATTTTCATTTCCGATACGTTAGTTTTCCCGATTTCTGACATGTCACTCGCAAAAGTATTAGAGTAGTTGCTTAAAAGATCTAAAAGTTCTTGAGTTGCGTAAGGATCGTCAATTCCGATATTAATATTGGTTGTTTCAATCGAATTAATTTGAAAATTATATTCTGCGAATTTTAGTGTATTAGCGGATTTTATATATTGTATATCATACAGCTCGGTGAAGTTTTGGCCTATTAATACTTCAACTCCCATAATACAATGTTCAATAACAAAAAATTCAACATTTCTTCTTATATTATCTAAGTTTATTTCAGCGCACACAAAGAATGTGGGTTTTATTTGGGGTCCGGATAAGGTAGACAAAACAACTGTACTATCAAGGGATATTAATGGTAATTTAAATCTTTTGGCGGCAGCTTCAGTAATCAATGAACATTCACTGCCAAAATCTATGAAACACTTGAGGCGATTATTATTTATATATATGTTTTTGAAAAATTTTTCGTTGGTTTTGGGTCCCACATAGTTAACGTTGTAATTTTTGTATGGCGCTTGAGGGCATTCGCGTTTAAAATGACCGCTTTGTTTGCATTTGTAACACCGTGGAATCAAATTGTTGTTCGAATTAATTTGGGTTGTTTTAACGAGAGGTGCTGTATTTTTCTGATTTACTTTTGGACGTTCGTCCAAAGTTTTAAAATGACCGGCCAAAATACTCGGGTCATTTATTCCCGCAGTTTCGACAGAAAATCTAATTTGTTGATCCTGAATGCTTCCCATTATTAAATTGACAATGTCCTCAGACTGAATAGTAAAGTTTTAAATTGTGTATAAGAGCTAATTTTGCGAAGAAATACTCATAAAGTGATGAATAATTACTTGGTACGCACGACATCATGTTCTGCAATGATCGATACAAGTTTCTTTTTGGAACAAAATTTTGTAATAACATTTCTTTCCATTGTTGCCATGAAAATAAACGAGTTGGTAATCCGCGATACCAAATCTCCGCGGGACCACGCAATTTATTGAGAGCCAAATGACAAATAGTTGTATCGTTCCAGCCATAAATTTGAGAATATTCATCAACAGATTCTAACCAATCTTTTACATTATGATTTACCGGATCAAATTCTTGGATTATATTATTAGAAAGAGAGGTAACACTCACCATACGGTTGTCATCCCTTACCGCAATGTTTTGTACTAACTGGTTCATACCCTTTTCAATTGCCTGACTTAACACAGACACTGATTCCCCCAGGTCAGTCTTCCTGCTGCTACTTCGCCTTGAAGACGACCTGCGACTCGGAGTGCGACTCCTGGACCGACGTGGACCTTGTTCTTCACGTCGTTCGGACCTTTCTCGATTCCTTCTCTTGCTTTTCCTATGCCGCCGTGACGGAGAGCGATCCGTTTTATTTCTCGGCATAACTTTGTTTTAGGTATTTTCGTTTAATCACTTTCACAATTTTTAAAAAAAATCTTTTTTTGTTTAGTCTTTCTTTTCAAATATTGTTTTTGCACACAGGACAATGAGTAATCCCACTCCTGATGTTAAAGATTTTAAAAAAATACAACAGAAAACTAACACAGCTAACAATAGTTTTATTTTATATAATATATGTGATGGCTTTCACGGTACAATTTCATCTATCCTATTCTCTTATACATATTTCCCTTTGTAAGAATGTTTATGTTCCTTGGCCTCGGTTTGTCGTCCCTTACTTCCCGCTTCCCGTTTCTATAAACACTTGTCGCATCGGCAGCGGTTCTAGGCACGTGTACATCAGACGACAACACTATTATACATATTTATTATAATTATTTAGAAATACATATGACAATACATAATTTTAAAGATAAACATTAGTAATGAAAGCTATCTCAGAAAGTATTTCGGAAGTTTTAGCTTAGCCCACGTTTTCAATCAATGCATAGAAGAACTTAAAAAAGCTTCATAAAGCAAATGATAAACATGTTGCCTCAAATTATAGACCAATATCATTGATTTCAAAAAGATAATCTATAATAGAATATATATAATTTTATTCATGTAAATAATTTAATTAACCTACAACAACTTGGATTTGTGAAAGGGAGAGCAACCAAAGAAGCGCTGAAATATGTACAATGTACATATCATAGATTAGAGAAGGTTTATAGATGGATCACTCGAGCATTCGAGTTTCAGCGCCGTCTGCCAGGTGGGCACTCAACTATTTGCTATGAATAATAAAAATGTATTTTGTTTATTTTTGTAATATTTTAATATGAAAAAGTTATAATGTAACATGTAATAACCCTTTAACAAACTAAGAATATGGGTTAAAACATGTCAAATTATAACTTCAGTAACAAAATGCGAGGGAGTAACAACAAAAATAAAAATAAAAAACTAAATTAAGATTATTTATTACATGGGACAAATAAAGTTATACAATTTACAATTATAAATAAGAAAATTAATAGAAATTACAAATTTACATACAAATGTAACAACTACAGAAATAATTAATTGGTGTTTCACGTTTTACGTTATCCTTTACTTCAGGTTAAAGTTGTTTTGGTGATATGCAATGTTTTATAAATTAAAGGTCAATACGTCTGAAAATATAAAACAACCCATTTTTGAGACCTGCCTATTCTATTGATAAATAAATATACTGTAATTATTTTCTATGTGATATTTGTAAAAAACCAATCGTATAGTAAGGAAACACTTACCGAAAGTATTGGACAAGGAACTGTTTCTTTGTATTAATTTGTGTCTCCATACGTTTTCCATTTGTGTATTCTTTCCTTTTTGTTTTCGAATGATAATGAGTATCAGGTTTTCACATTTTTTCACGTTTTTCAATCGAAATAATATTTGCCGGCACCCGGCACACTTGCACTTATATTTACGTTCGTACGGATTTCCCCATTAGCCTTCAACATCTAGCTCATCTAGCTTTAACAGCATTCTTTATTAGGCAACCCACTCTACGACCTTTAAATCGCCATCTATTACGTGGGCACTCAACTATTTCACAAAATGACATACTGAACACCCGATGGTACATATCTAATGTAATACCACAGTATACTTCTAAGCAGTAGGGACATAACTGTCGGTTCCTTTGATTTTCGCCAGGGTATGGGATGTCGACGGTAACGCCATCGTAGCATCTGTCCCACCAACTAAATCGCCTTTATTTATTACCTCTAAATTACTGACAGTAGAGAAAATTTGGTTATGATGACGATTAAAAATTGTAGTTCATTGTCGTTGCGTATTAATGCACATAGGGTGCGCATCAGTGTGCACGTAAAATTTGGGATTTCCTATCATATGTGCATCAATTTGTTTATGGTTTATGAATTTGTTGTCGTATGATCGATCAATCGTTGTACAGTTTTGTGATGGTTTTGTGTTATAAGTTTTTCGTGTTTGTTTGTTGACATTTTTGATAAACTGTGAAATACCTGAAAACTTGTTTTTTCACTTGAAAGAGTATAAGGGGCATAAATTATTCCATCCCTCAAGTAAGTTTACTGCCTTGATTAGAAACATCACTACTCGTTGCGAGTGTTACCAGATCGACCAGATCTCCTTCATCAAACTGCTCTTATACAGAAGCTACTGGATTTTAAGAAATTAACAATTTTTTATGTCCTGTTATTTAAAATTTGCTATTTTTTTATACTTTTAATATAGAATAATGCAATAGTTCTTTTATATAACATTCTAACTGTATTTGTATTACTGTATTGGCACTATTTATTACGTTACTGTAATTATACCTTTAATTAAATATATGTACTTTTGTGTTAACGTGTTTTGTTTATTTTTATAATAATAAATTATGATAACAAAAACCCTACATGCTTCATGCTTTTAAAATTCCCGCCATAGCCGATATGGTAGTTTTCTATGTAGAATTTTCCATCTTCTCTCTCACTCGGCAATGTAGCTTGGTGGGACAGTTGGTGAGATGGCGCTGATGTCAAATTAAGAAATCGAGCTTCTTATCTATAATCGTCATCTAGGATTTTCGCGTAGCGCGTTTCTGTGATCTTGAGAGGGGTCCGCCATTTTAAAAGTGGATCCTTTTTAAACGGGAATTTAAATAGATGTCAAAGTGCAAACGAGCCAAGCTTGCAATATGATGGCGATAATGGCAATGGAGAGTACAAAATTATTGCTTTGTTTAGCAAATATCGATAGATGTGTAATATGAAAGAAAACGACTGTATTAAAATTGAAAGGAAATAAAACAACACACAGAAAAGTGAAAACTGTTTATTAAAGATTCATTACACTTTGAAGCTGCACACCATCTGCTGGCTTTTTTCGCATTCATTTTGAAAAACAAGGTAACACGTAACACCAAATACTGCTTCGCAACTTTTCGAACCTTAAATTGCCTTAAATAATTCAATATTTGTAAACGTGAGGAACAGTTGTTTTGTCGACGACATTTTGAAAGTGGATCCTTGTAACGCATGCGTATTAAAAATACGCTACACGAAAATTGCGTTATGTTCGTACTGCTTAGATTAGAAGTATACTGTGCATATACTGTGGTAATACCCATCGGGTGTTCAGTATGTCATTTTGTGAAATAGTTGAGTGCCCACGTAATAGATGGCGATTTAAAGATCGTAGACTGGGTTGCCTAAAAAAAAATGCTGTTAAAGCTAGATGAGCTAGATGTTGAAGGCTAATGGGGAAATCCGTACGAACGTAAATATAAGTGCAAGTGTGCCGGGTGCCGGCAAATATTATTTCGATTTAAAAACGTGAAAATATGTGAAAACCTGATACTCATTATTATTCGAAAAAAAAGGAAAGAATACACAAATGGAAAAGGTATGCAGACACAAATTAATACAAAGAAACAGTTCCTTGCCCAATACTTTCGATAAGTGTTTCCTTACTATACGATTGGTTTTATAAAAATATCACATAGAAAATAATTACAGTATACAGTATATTTATTTATCAATAGAATAGGCAGGTCTCAAAATGGTTTGTTTTATATTTTCAGACGTGTTGACCTTTAATTTATAAAACATTGCATATCACCAAAACAACTTTAACCTGAAGTAAAGGATAACGTAAAACGTGAAACACCAATTAATTATTTCTGTAGTTGTTACATTTGTATGTAAATTTGTAATTTCTATTAATTTTCTTATTTATAATGGTAAATTGTATAACTTTATTTGTCCCATATAATAAATAATCTTAATGTAGTTTTTTATTTTTATTTTTGTTGTTACTCCCTCGCATTTTGTTACTGAAGTTATAATTTGACATGTTTTAACCCATATTCGTAAAGAAAACAAAAATTTTCTTTTTGTTAAAGGGTTATTACATGTTACATTATAACTTTTTCATATTAAAATATTACAAAAATAAAAAAAATACATTTTTATTATTCATTGCAAATAGTTGAGTGCCCACCTGGCAGACGGCGCTGAAACTCGAATGCTCGAGTGATCCATCTATAAACCTTCTCTAATCTATGGTAATACCTATGCAACAAATGGTTGAACTGAGCTCTGGACCGAGCAATGTGATAATAATACTATTAAATAGTAGCAATTGTACACTACACGTATTTTCTATTAGTATTTAAGATTTAGGTAAGATAGTATGAAGATAGTTTTAAGCTAGGGTCTATACTAGACCTGGCATATTTATCTAGGAGGCATACCTATGTAGGATTACTTTGTAATCAACTGGTTATAATAATAATAATAATAATAATATATAAAGATATACCATAGACTAGGTATACTATGAGGTTAGGAAATGCAAGACTCATTATTGTTAGTGAATTCAATAAAATTTATTGAAGTACCTACCTACTCTACGTATTTCGGCAAAAAATTTATGAAAATATTTATAATAATAATATATAGGTGGCGTTGTTGTATGCTTGGTTGTTTTAATATACCTTATTTTACTAGTCTTTTATGACTGTTCATCCTAACAATATTTGTTAAATCTACTATAAAAGTTTAATTTCGATATTGTTCCTTATTTTAAGCTATAAAGCTTGCTTGTTTTGTTCTTGTGTATTGTTTATCTTACTCGTCTAGTGATCTAACCTAGAAATGTTTGAAAACGTGCTCGAGCATTGAGTGTAAACATCCTGTTGATGATACTAAAGTTTATTGCTCTCGATGTGGAGTCGATAGTCATATGGAATGTGCAAAAAGCGCTGATTGGGTTTTTTGCTATATAGGGGCTACCATTAAAAGTGCTACTTGTGCACTCTGCTCGGATAAAATTGTTGCAGAACATGGTGATATAAGCATGACAGAAACTGTGAATGAATTAATGAATGTGTTTTCTCCTTCTCATAGCATTATGAAAACTATTGAGAAGGCACTTATTACTAAAATTGCTGATATGAAACAGTCTTTAATTGAAGAAATAAGAAATAGCGTTAGTTCCATTTGCAATGAAGTCAAGCGAAATTCTTCTGATATTATTGCAATCAAAGCTAGTATGGGAAAGGGAGGCAGTTTTGAACAGGAGGCAGTTTTGAACAATTGAAATAAAGTATTCATGTTTTTGGCGCTATCTGTAGTACAAAAGCAAGAAATTACCATAAGATGCTAACTACTATATCAGCATTGTAGAAATATAATGTAGAAAGCTGTTACACGCCATTTGTGGTTTACAAACTATATTTTCGAATGTTATGTGCATGATAGTTAAGAAAATTTTGCTATAAAGGAGACCGTTTAAAATTTTGGGTTTGATTGTGGTACTGAGTGTCTACATTGGTGATTTAAAACGGATACTATTATTACAGGTAAGTGCCTAGGTTAGCAATTAGAAATTATTATTTAAAACTGTAACAGCTGGGGCAGTTATGAACATTAGAACTGGGGCAGTTTTGAACACTTAATAAAGTGTGTTAATCTGTCGTTTATTGTTTAGCGTCAAAATGGTTAGGACTTACAAACGGAAAAGGGCTGAATTAAATGAGGAATGTGTTAAGAAAGCTGTACAAGAAGTAATACATGGAAAGGGTCTGAGAGAAATAGCCAATTTGTTTGAACTTACGCACACAACGTTGTTCTACAGAGTTCAAAAGGAAAAGAAAAGAAGAGAAGCTTAAGAACTTGGAATAGTGGTAAAGGATTACACAAAATATTCGACATTACAATCAACTTCCCAAGTTTTTACTACCGAAGAAGAAAATATGTTGAAAATTTATATTCTTAAGTGCTCAAAGATTCATTACGGTATGACTTATTTACAGATGAGACTGTTGGCATACGAATATGCGAAAAAATTAAATAAGGAAATTTGTTTGCAAAAGTGGGATGTTGAAAAGAAAGCGGGAATTGAGTGGTTAAAGGGATTTATGAAACGACACCCAACATTAGTATTACGCAAGCCCGAAAATACGAGCCTTTCCCGTGCCTTAAATTTTATCAAAGAGAATGTAGAAGAATTTTTAATAATTATGAATGAGCTCTGCTTTCAAAAGGATTTACAGGAGACAAAATATATAATCTAGATGAAACAGGTATAAGTACTGGCTTTTCAATCTTCTGATCAGTTGTAAATTCATTTGTTCAAAACTGTCTCACTATGGGGGCAGTTTTGAACAAATTGAATATTTTCCAAATTTGAATTTTTATTATTTTCAATGAAAGTTACAGTTTTGTTGGTGTACTATATGTGTTAATAATATAATGAATTAATTAAATACATACCTTAGTTTACAATTTTTTCAAGAATTTAAGCCACATACGTCAAAAAGCAAAAATTGGTCAAAACTGCCCCCCTTTCCCCTATAGCTCACCTTGAAACTACTAGAAGCTCTTGTCAGCCAAATCTGTATGATATCACTGACTCTGTTCTTGTTGAGCTTAACCAAAGACGTTTAAGAGAAAAGAATGTTATTATTTTTAACTTTCCCGTTCATAATGATATGTCTGATATTTATGCCCTTAAAGAATTATTAGTAAATGTTCCGTTCTCACTAGATGACATAAAAGTAATGAGAATTGCTTGCAATCCTCTGAAGCTTACCCTCCCTTCTGTGGATGCTAAGTTTTGGATGTTAGAGAATAGAAAAGATTTATTTAAAGACCCTATTGTATGTACTGCGGATAATACTCCTCAACAGAGGTTGGCTTACAAGATTGCCAAAGATGAATTACTACGAAGGAAAAAAGATGGTGAACTGGATCTAATTTTAAAATACATTAATGGTACTCCAAAGGTTATCAGTAGTAATTCTAATAACTTATTAAAGGCGAGAGCAAAAAACTAGTTGGTGATCAAAATAGAAAAATATCTATTTACTTCCAAAATGTACGTAGTATAAAAATTAAACTTAATTTTCTACAACAATCATTGCTTGCCTCCATACGATCATATGATGTAATTATCTTGGTTGAAACATGGCTTGATGATATAGTGTATGATTCTAAATTAGTGATTCCAGGTTATAAAATGTTTAGACATGACAGAGATTTCTCTGGTCTTGGTGTTTCAAGAGGTGGTGGAATATTAATTTATATTAAAGAACATATGACTGTACAAAGGATATCATTTCAATCTGTGCATCTTGAATTGATTTTGATAATGGTCAATAATGGTGCCTCAACTGTTCTTATTAGTGCAGCATACGTTTCTCCATCATCTGTTATTGGAAATAATGTCCAACATGAATTGCGCAATATGGCAAACGTGATGTTAAATTGTCATATTACTTATAACTTTAGTGATACTGTGCTGGTTGGTGATTTTAACCTGCCTGGTTATAATTGGAGCTTTATTGATTCTTATGCAGTCGTTAATGGATTCCACCCTTCACCTGCTGTTAGGTCAACTGCACAACTACTTCAAGACATTGTTAATCAATTTAGCATGCGTCAATATAATTGTTATCCTAATATTAAGGGAAATTTTTTGGATCTTATCTTTGCTAATTGTAATGTATCTCATCTTGAAGAGTCTGATGATCCATTAACTGAACAAGACATATTTCATAATGCATTTCATTTTAATATTGATTTGAACCCCTTAGTTTCTAATTCTTCATCTTTTACATTTTTTAATTTTAATAAGGCTGATTATTCGAAGATATGTGCGGACTTAAGACTACTTGATTGGTCTTTTGTTAATGATTCTAATTTATTAATTGATGAGACTATTAAAAAATTTTATATCGCTTTAACGCAGATAATTAGTTGCAATATTCCAATCTCAGTGGTTTTTAAGTCCTCATATCCACGATGGTTTAGTAAAGACATAATCGCAGCTATCAAATATAAAAAAACCCTTCATAAGAATTATAAAAGGACTTTGTCAACTGATTTCTATACCAGATTTTGTGCACAGAGAGCTTTATGTAAGAAAATGATCGATATTGCTTATAAAAATTATGTATCTGATATTGAATGCAAAGTTAATACTCAGATTAAATCGTTCTGGAATTTTGTTAACAATAAGAATATGAAATCTAAACTGCCTGATGCTATGCATTTAGATGATACATTTGCATCCGATCGTGACAAAATATCAGATCTTTTTGCCGAGCACTTTACTGATAACTGTAACTCTGATACTGTATTTTACCATGATGATACTGCTTTTCATGTTCATGACATAAAATCTCTAACCATCTCAAATATTGTTATAGTTAATCAAGATGTATTGAACGCAATATCATCTATGTCTTCTAGTTTGGGGAAAGGACCTGATGGTATCCCTCTTATTTTTATTAAAAATTGTAGTGATGTTTTGGCTCCAATTCTTACTAATTTGTTTAATAAGTCACTTACAGAAGGTTCCTTCCCGGAACAGTGGAAAATTGCTAAAGTTATTCCTGTTTTCAAAAGGGGTAACAAGAGTGAAATCCGTAACTATAGGCCTATCTCTATAGTTTCATTATTTGCTAAGATATTTGATTCTATTGTCGAGGTAAAATTATCTAATCATCTAAGTGGATTTATATCTTTTTATCAACATGGCTTTAGGGTTGGTAGATCTACAACTACTAACCTATTAAACTTTAAGGAGTATGTGATTGACTCTCTTAATAGTAAACATCAAGTTGATGTTGTATATACAGACTTTAAGGCCGCATTCGATAGAGTCAATCATTCTCAATTATTATGGTGTTCATGGATCTCTTCACTCCTGGATCCGTTCATTCATCTCTTGTAGGAAATTTAATGTTTGTATTGATAATCAATTTTCACGCTTATGTAATGTTTCATCCGGGGTACCCCAAGGATCACATTGTGGTTCACTACTATTCATTGTCGCTCTGAATGATATTACTTCTGTTATTAGTAATTCACATTGCTTGTTATATGCAGATGATTTAAAAATTTTTAAAAATATTTCGTGTGAATGATTCTATTTCATTTCAGAGTGATATTGATAGGTTAGTTGATTGGTCCACAGATAACTGCTTTTGCTTTAGTTTTGACAAATGTAAAGTTATGACTTACGCTAGAAGTAAACACACGGAATACAATTACTATATGCTTAATACTCCATTACATAGAGTTCAATCTTATAAAGACCTAGGAATTATTTTCGATAGTAAGCTTTTGTTTGATGAACATATTAATATGGTTACTACTAAAGCTTCTAAGATGCTTTATATTGTCATGCGTTTTGCTAGAGTTCAAATCATTAGACACACTTATTTACTTGTACAAGACTTTGGTGAGATCAATTATTACGTATGGTTCAGAGATATGGTTTCCTAAAACTAAATATCAAATAAGAAGGCTTGAATCTATTAATCATATATTTTTACGCTTTCTTTCTTTTAAAATTGGGTCACCAATGTCTTTCACTGATCATAATTACTCTCCTATTGCTTCCAAAACTAATTTATGCTCTATACAATCTTTTGTTAATTACTTTGGTGTGATGTTATTATATAAATTAATTAAGAATTATATTGACGATCCACATAGTTTAAGTATGGTAAATTTTTCAGTTCCTCCGAGAACACTTAGGATGAATTCAAATTTTTTTGATATTAAACTTAAAAATTTTGGATTAAATGATTTTTCTACCCTTGATAGATATTGCAATATGTTGAATAATATTTTGTTTAAGAATAACATAGATCTGATGACAGTGTCAATATCTAACTTTAAAAATATTATTAGAATGGAGTTATTTAATTATAACTAAGTATACTTAGTGATTTATATATTTTTTGCTTTGTTTATTTATAATAGTTATCGATTGGATCCCATTTTTGTTAATATTCTCCACCTATTATATTTTTATTTCTTAAATGTATATTAAGGGTTTATACCCGTTAAATTTAATAAATAAATAAATAAATAAATATTTCATTTCTTAACTTCATTGTATTAAATACCTATATTCCATCTAGTGCCAAGACAGTTAATTCTCCGTTGATTCTATATTAAGATATAACGTAGTGGTGTACAAAAAAGTAATTTAATCTTTTTAAATGAAAATAAGGATTAGTACTATATTGTTTCTTTTTTCAACATTTCGAAAAGTTAATTATAAAAATTCAAAATGTAGTAGGTACATATTATTGACTGTGACATACCTACCTACGCTATTAAAAAAAGTGTTTAATACCTGTTTTACCTTTAACGGTAATGAAATGAGTTCATTCTCGAGTAGGTTTAACTTTTAACAGTATTATTGTATAGGTATTATTTAAGCAAATGAAATCTGCTTGTTTCCATTTATGGATGATGATTCATTATTATTATTTAACTGAATTTGGTTATAATATTAAAAATAATCATTTATATTAGAAAAAACAACAACCTAATAATAGACATTAACAAAACACATAATTATAAAAAGTTTTAGAACATTTCAAACAACAAATTTAATTTTTTATTTTTATTATTTACCCATTACGTTTTATGGTCTTTATTGAATTTATCTTAAAACTTACAATTAAAAAATTTTTCTATTACAATTGCTATTTTTAGGATTCAGTTCCAGACATCAGTTAAAGAGGCAAGGACCTTTTGAGTTATTTTTAATGTACAGAGGAAATGTTTATTTAGGTATATCTAAATCGTCTTTTTTTTTTTGAGGTAGATTAATTGTTTGTTATAACGCATAAATAGGTATTTGTCTTTTATTTGCATTAAGCATCTTCACCTATCACAAATTTTTTTATACACCGATTTAAAAATTCACAATAGGTAGGTAAAATACCTACCTATTAACAAAAAAATTAAATGGGTATTGGGTTAAGCTGAGAATTAGGACCTACTTTCGTTATTGCAATTAGAAACAATTTTCTTTAATTCTTAATCAATTCATACATAAAAATATGAAATATTTGTAGTTACAAAAACTCTATTTGTTGAATTGATTGAATTTTTATCTAAAATTTCGAATACACCCCTTTAAAAAAATAATACATTTACATCTGCATCAGACATCAGGTTCGATTGGTGATACCATAACTGGAAATTATGACGTAATGCTTCCAGCACATTTCCATATATGGATTTAACGAGAATTAATTTATTTAATAAAAGTATGCTAATGGGTAAAAACTATACAATGAAAAAATTAAATCTTCAAAAATATAAGTAACATAATAATTGTTATTTTTTGTGAAATCATGTTGCGTTTTTTTTATTCATTATTATTATTATGATTACCCCTTGAATAACGGAAATATCGAGTAGTCGTAGATTGTTGAACCAATCAGAAAGCCGGATTTTAGGCGTTGGTCGTGACGTCGAAAAAGATATAAAAGCATGTAGAACAGAAAATCGAATCATTCGTTAAGAAAACAGTCTGCTGTTTGAGAAGCTGCATTACTAGCTACCTCAAACGACTCTTAAGCTTTTCTTTATTCTGAACTAAATTTAAAGTTTATTCGACAATATGGTAAGTGAAAAAAATATGTAGATATATTTATTCGTCGGGATTTTAGTAATAAGTTTTTACGAAACTAATATTTAAAATAACGAGGTTCGTTACAGTGGCCATTTTGTTACCGGCATTTGTTTAACATGATTTCAATATAATACCGGTCTGTAACTTATTAAATTATTTACTGTAATACATTTATACTTAATGGCATAAATCCAAGATATAAACATAAATTATAAGTGTCTTTCAAAGTATAACTCTATACGATATTGATTTTTGGGCGTTGACCATTTTTAAAAATCATCCATGAAACTTAATTCGTTTTGTTGAAACAGCGGGCCATAAGCACATTTGGTATTTATTATGCGTTTTATTGTTTTTTTTTTTTTTATAATTGGATTCTTGTTACAGCGTGAGTGTATCTCAGTACATGTTGGACAAGCCGGTGTCCAGATCGGTAATGCCTGTTGGGAATTATACTGCCTTGAGCATGGAATCCAACCTGATGGTCAGATGCCATCTGATAAAACTGTAGGAGGCGGTGATGACAGTTTCAATACTTTCTTCAGCGAGACTGGAGCTGGAAAGCATGTTCCCAGGGCAGTTTTTGTCGACCTTGAACCAACTGTGGTAGATGAAGTTAGAACTGGTACCTACAGGCAATTATTCCACCCAGAACAACTAATTACTGGCAAAGAAGATGCTGCTAACAACTATGCCCGTGGTCACTACACGATTGGAAAAGAAATCGTAGATCTGGTATTAGATAGGATTCGTAAACTTGCTGACCAATGTACAGGTTTACAAGGCTTCCTCATTTTCCATTCATTTGGTGGAGGCACTGGATCCGGTTTTACCTCCCTACTCATGGAAAGGCTCTCTGTTGATTATGGAAAGAAATCTAAACTTGAATTTGCTATCTACCCAGCACCCCAAGTTTCCACAGCTGTAGTTGAGCCCTACAATTCAATTCTTACCACCCATACTACGTTGGAACATTCCGACTGCGCTTTCATGGTTGACAACGAAGCTATCTATGACATTTGTAGAAGAAATTTGGACATCGAACGCCCTACTTATACCAACCTGAACAGGCTAATTGGACAGATTGTATCTTCGATAACAGCATCCTTACGTTTCGATGGTGCATTAAACGTCGACTTAACTGAATTCCAAACTAATTTGGTGCCATACCCACGTATTCATTTCCCTCTTGTCACCTATGCTCCTGTTATCTCTGCTGAAAAGGCTTACCATGAGCAACTATCAGTTGCTGAAATTACCAATGCCTGCTTCGAACCTGCCAATCAGATGGTAAAATGTGACCCACGACATGGAAAATACATGGCTTGTTGCATGTTGTACCGAGGTGATGTTGTTCCCAAGGATGTAAATGCAGCTATTGCTACTATCAAGACCAAGAGAACCATCCAGTTTGTTGATTGGTGTCCCACTGGATTCAAAGTTGGTATTAACTATCAACCACCAACCGTTGTTCCTGGTGGTGATTTGGCTAAAGTACAACGTGCTGTGTGCATGTTGTCAAATACTACAGCTATTGCCGAGGCTTGGGCTCGTCTTGACCATAAGTTCGATCTGATGTATGCTAAGCGTGCATTTGTACATTGGTATGTTGGGGAAGGTATGGAGGAAGGAGAATTTTCTGAAGCTCGTGAAGATTTGGCTGCCCTTGAGAAGGATTATGAAGAAGTTGGTATGGATTCTGGAGAAGGAGAAGGTGAAGGAGCTGAAGAATACTAAATTCCAAAAGGATTTTTCTCACAAATATTTTCTTTATCAGTTTTTGTATGTTTTTTTGAAAATTCTCAATTTTAACGATTTTTTAAAGGCTGATTTACTTCAATAAATTATTTGAGCATTTACTATTGTTTCATTTGTTTTTATTGCAATGAAAACTAACATAAAAATTAAGAACAAAAAAGGAAAAGTATAGTTTTAAGAAATACTCTCCTATTCAAATATTTACCATTCTGATTTTTTAAACAATTAAATTGTAGTCTTATAATCTAGCTTTGAGTTGATACTACGTAATTGTAAATGTATATATATATTTATTATGATTCACAGACCATATGTCCTTACATAAACGTTCATAGCACTATATTCTATAAAATTAAGAAATATTCAATAAAGGTAAAAGAAAAATATATTTAGTTAGTTATAAACGAAAATAATTCTTAAATCAGATTTAAACTGAACAACAATAGGAAAATATCCACCTCATTAAAGAGCTTACAAAAATTGTCTAATCAATGAGTTATTTATAAGCGACAAGTTGCAGATTGGTACAGAAAATCACAATGAACATTAAAATATGACCAGGCACATTTAATCTGATTAACTTAATAGTAGGGGGCAGTAATCAATGAAGGAATGTAGTAATTTAAATATAAACAATGCATCTAAATATTACCTATACGAGTTTAAAAAACAAATGTTTATGGAGCATAATCATGATCATAACTGATGTTCTCATTATCTGTTCTACGCGAAATAAATCTGAAAAACCTGTGCTGAGTAGATTCAATGCAATTTTTAATTTTAGTTAATTCTTTAACAGAATATTTATAGTTACAGGTGATCCTATTGAATTTAGAAGTGATCCACAAATACCATAAGCTTTCAATTTTTTAGAAGCTAATTTTGATTTATAGAATCGAAAGCCGTTGTTATTTGTCAGAATTCCGCACATAAGTAAATAAAAACATTAATGTTATGTAGAGGACCCAAGCAGATAAGGGATATCTGTATAGAGCTGACAAAATATTAAATGCTATAGTGATATTACAGAGATTAAGAATAAATAATACTGCTATAATTGGAACTTGGAATTAAGAAATATTTTTTAGCTGAATAATTTACTAACGCAAAAATTCACTCATTAAAAAAATCTATTAACAAATTATAAAATTTTATTTTTTGTGTTATAACGGCTCATTTACATAATTTTAAAAGACAAACATATACATATTGATATAACATATAACATTTGCTAAGAGACTAAAGAAAAAACAGTACCTAAAAATAAATAGCTATATCATTTCCATATTTTTAGATCATCAGCGTAAAGTAAACCTAATTAATGTTTGTGTATATATATATACTACTACTACCTATAAGTAACAAAAATCATTATTTAAAAATTTTGACTTACAAAAGTTCCTATGTTTTTAAAAAATTCAATCGTACTCTTATGTTATAATGTTAAAAGCAATTTACATATTAGAAACTTGGTAAAATATATTTTCGATCAATTATCTAATCACAACAAACATGAGTAATTTCATAAGTTTACTAACAACTCTGTTGAGGCACTTATTTTTTAAAACTACATTTTAAAAATTACAAACAGCAAGTATGAAAAGAATTTAATATATTTTCACTACATTTCGCTAAACTGTAGTGATAAAATACTTGTAATATATATAACTGTAGTGAAAAAATTCAATTTTTGAAACTCAATATTTGTTTAAACTATCGTGGGTGCATTCGTGGAGAAACATTTTAATAAGAAAACACAAACAAACGTTTCTGCAAATAAACTTTTATTACTCGACAATTGTTTCGAACCTAGACGGTCATTTTCAAGAGTACCTACTACAAACGGTTACTAATCTTAAAATGTAAATGACAATGTTTATATAGGTATTACAAATAGGGGGTGGGGTGCAAAAGGTAACAATTAGAATTTTGAAATGACTAAGGGTGTATTGTAATTTAAAATTTCTTTTTGATTGTTTACTAAATTTTTTTCTGATTGTAGAGCATTTTTTATTTCTAAATTACAATACACCCTTAGTCATTTCAAAATTCTAATTGTTACCTTTTGCACCCCACCCCCTATTTGTAATACCTATATAAACATTGTCATTTACATTTTAAGATTAGTAACCGTTTGTAGTAGGTACTCTTGAAAATGACCGTCTAGGTTCGAAACAATTGTCGAGTAATAAAAGTTTATTTGCAGAAACGTTTGTTTGTGTTTTCTCAATATTTGTTGTTTTGTTTGTACATAAATGTAAATTTTGTTTTAGTTTATTAATTTAATGATGCCCTAAAAAGGCGAAGTGTAGGTACCTTCTATTTACGGAACTATACAAATGTTTGTTTGAATTAATTTATGTATGTTTTTCACGTAAAATTGTAAAATTTATTAATCAATATCAATAATTATTATAACAGCTCCGTAACCCAACCCTTCAAAAAAAAAACTAAAACTTTTGGGTGTTTCATTCCCACCAATATTGGTGGGCGGGCTGTCCCCCCCCCCGACCTACACTCTTGTGCAAAGTCGGAGGGGTAGGGCGGAAGGCCCTCTTCAGCCTCCTTCAGGAATCGTGGGAATGGGTGGGTGGTGGTGTGGGGGAAGAAGATGAGACGGACGAAATGAAGACAGAAAAGAAGTGAAAGACTATCTGTGGAATATTACTACCCCAGCATTTGCCTAAATGATCCAAGGAAACCACAGAAAAACTTGGACCAGAGTAGTCGGCCCCGGAATCGAACCGGTGATCTCCCGAATGCAATGATCTAGACCACTAGAACATGCCGCTCGGTCGTCCGAACCCTTCAGCCCCATGAGGCTTATAAGGTGTTGTAGCCTTCCCCTCCCTCCCCATCATAGGTTTCGGTTTTTGGCGACAGGGGTTGATTTTGAATTTGTGGGGGTTGAAAGAGTGTCATCCAGAGGATTTTATATGAGAGAATGAAATGAAAATTTCCAGAAGATTCGACAATGTTCTAGAATTTTCCAAAAGGTTCGAGAATGTTCAACAAGTTTCCAGAAATTCCGAAAATATTATGAATCTAGAATCTAAAAAAAATTTGAACGTTCCAGAAAATTTTAAAATGCTCTGAATGTTATAAAGAATATTTCAGATTTCATATGTATTGCAACCCAAGGCGAAGCGAAGTGGCACATGCGCCTTTGTCTCATGGCATTAGGTTCCACTTTCTGGCCGGAAAACAGGAAATAGTGTATTGTACACTAGGGATGAAAAGTAAAGAATGTCAGAGAACTACATCAATTGTGAAATGTCGATTTTTAATGCCAGTGGACATTTGCTTCCATAATTATAAGTGTCATTCAGGGATTGCCAAAATGAATATGTTGGTAACGTTATGCAGGATTTCCGTTATAAATAGTTCACATCATCGCGATTCTATTACACTATTTTGTTTAGACCACTAAAATAAATGACTGGGATAAATTTATTGCCATAAAATCATATTTGGCTTAAAGATTCTTTTATTAGTTTTGTATTTATTTTTCAATTATTTCTGGTATAAATATAGAAAAAATAATTTCACGTATCTGTTATTAAAATTTTAAGCGGATCTACTTCAACATTAAGAACACTTTCTAAAGTGGAAGGTGCACCCTTTTGAAAAACAAGGGGTTGTCGAATAACAAACTTTTTTGGTATACAAAATTCATCAGTACAAGTAACGAGGTGAAAAAAATAATCTAAATTATCTTCTTCATGATTTGGTCCAGATACTTTACAAATAATATCAATATTACTGATGTTATTTCCACTTGTAGGGGCAATAAAACATCCTTTGTTTGAACTTTTAACTGACCATTTTTGAATAGCTTCTGGATTAAGTTTAAGCCCTTTTACAAAATTAAAATTGAACTTTATTTTAATTTTCCCTCCTTTTTCACTGATAGTAATTGCTTTGTAATTATAAGTAGGGACTTTGGAAGACATTGCAGCTGCCAATTCTGACAATTTAAGAGGATGTTGAGACATGTCTAATTCTAACGTCTTCGTTGTAACAACAGACAATTCATCATCTAATCTTACTACTTTTATGCAATGATTATTAGTGTCAGCAACATAAAGTTTTTTGTCATCAAAACTAACAGTTAGTCCACCAGGTTCGTTCAAGCCCTTTACAGATAATGTATAAATTGTGTTTGTTGTAATATTAACTTTTTTAATCTTATGATTATATGTATCAGCAACAAATAAGACATCCGCCTTATTAGCTAATGCTAAACCAAGCAGATGTTGTAACTTTGCTTCTTGTAATTTTCCATCTTTGTCACCAAACGCAAATAAATTCTAAAAAAAATAATAATAAAATATTACCAATTGACGAGTATATTATTATTATATTATTCGGTTGTAAAAAGTGAAACTAAAATTTTGAAAACTAGGTAAATAAATGACAATTATTAGTAAAAGTGTAGTATTTGACGTTGCTTGGCAATGTTATGATGTAAAACAATAAAATAGGTTATATCTTTTTAGAATAAATTAACAAATTTGAATAGAACTCAACTTTAAAAGCAATGAATAAATGAAAAATTCATATTTTTGTCGAAACTATACCCAGAAAATAAAATATATATATATATATATAAACAAATTAACCAAATAAGTAACTGAATTTAAAAGCAAATAATAGCAACTTACATGAGGATTTTTGTCACCTCCAACTACAGGGGTTACTTTTCCATCCACTAAAGATAAGCTTCTAATGCTTGAACTCTCACTGTCCGCAATATAGACTTCTTTACTACCATTATGAATTGCAAGACCTGAAGGTTGAGCAAATCCAGCTGTATGTGGATACTGATTATTCCTATTTTCTTCTCGTCCAGATCCAGCAATAGCAACACAAGTACCAGCACTGTATGACTGATTCTTCCACCACACCATATCATTTAAAAATAAAGCCCAAATTTGATGAGTTCCTGCCATTGCAATTATGAGGACTTTTTTCTGTTTTGAATCTTTTGGGTCTGTTATACTATAAATGCAAACATCCCATGGTGATGATATTTCTTGAATTTTTCCCTTTCCACCACCTTTATGGTCATTACCTTGGATCCCTGTTCCAGTAATTGTTTCTACAATCTCATTTTGTAGATCTACTTTTCGAATTGCATGATTCTCTGTATCGGCAACATAAATGGTATCTTTTCCATCAAAAACTAAACCTTGAGGTGCATTGAATTCGGCCAGTTGAATGTTACCATCTTTAAAGCCTACACTTCCATTTCCAATTTGCTTTAATAAGGTTCCATCATTTCTCAAGAGAAGAATTCTGTGATTACCAGTATCTGATATAGCTAAATACTCTAACGATTCGTCTTTATCCATGAAGCTGGCAATTTTACCAGGAAATAATAGGGGACTTATATTATCAACAAGTGAATGAAATGCTGATTTAAGGGGTATTTTATGATTGGATATTTTTTGTTGATCTTTATAAAATTCTAAAGCATTTTTAATGTAAAGGCGCAAATGTTCTTTGTGGCCTTCTCCAGTTAACATAATAAGAGGATTTGCATCTGGGCCTAACAGTAGTAAAGTTGGCCAACAATGAACATCACAGTTTTTCCACATTGTCATCTGATGATCATTAATAACAGGGTGGATAATGTTGTAACGTTGAACAGCTGCCAATATATTTTTAGAATCTTTCTCATTTTCAAATTTTGCACTGTGCACACCAACCTAATTAAAAAAATGAATAAAAATAAAATATGTGAATGTAAAGTTGAATCTGTGAAATTGCTTAATTCATTAAATGAGTAGTAAAGTTACCTATTCTATTTAAAAATGTAACTTCAGCATTGTTTTTAAAACTTATGAGCCTCTTGAAGAACAAGTTATCATTAGTGTAAACTTCCCCGGTTTGAATTTTAATTTATTTGACTTCAAGATAAATAAGGTTTGTTCTCAGGCTATGGTGATGTTAAACTAGTTTCTCTTGAAATATAATAAAATAACTTAATCTTCAAGATGCTCATAGAAATTACTGAAATAATTACCTATTGCATAGAATCCATAATTCTGCTGATTATACATATTCAGTGCAATACATATAGATAATAATTGTTTATATTCCAAAACTTACCACAACTAATCCGTCTTCAATTGAGAACTCATTTTCTAAATCTTTTAAATCTGGAAAAATATGCATACAATTTATGCAACAATAAGTAAAAAAATCTAATAACACAACTTTGCCTTTTAAATGTTTTGAAAAAGACAAAGGTTCAGAAACATTAAACCACTGCAATCCTAAAATAAAATAAATATAAATTAATGTTTAAAATAAATACCAATAATTACCTTTTTGAAAATCTTTAACTGGAGGATATGTAACTGATTTAATGAAATCTTTAACAGTTGTATTCTTATTGTTTGATAAAAATAAAAGACTTTGTAGTTTTTGATGAGAATAACCAATTAAATCGTCTTCTTCCATAATTATTCTTGAAAACTTTCTTAAAGCAGTTTCTAATCTGTAAACTGAACTCCGTCGAAAGCCAATATTCATTAACAAACTTTCTACTATTAAATCACTTTATTGAAAAATGATGAAATAACTAACTGACCATAGATTAGAGAAGGTTTATAGATGGATCACTCGAGCATTCGAGTTTCAGCGCCGTCTGCCAGGTGGGCACTCAACTATTTGCCATGAATAATAAAAATGTATTTTGTTTATTTTTGTAATATTTTAATATGAAAAGTTATAATGTAACATGAAATAACCCTTTAACAAAAAGAAAATTTTTGTTTTCTTTAAGAATATGGGTTAAAACATGTCAAATTATAACTTCAGTAACAAAATGCGAGGGAGTAACAACGAAAATTAAAATAAAAAACTAAATTAAGATTATTTATTATATGGGACAAATAAAGTTATACAATTTACAATTATAAATAAGAAAATCAATAGAAATTACAAATTTACATACAAATGTAACAACTACAGAAATAATTAATTGGTGTTTCACGTTTTACGTTATCCTTTACTTCAGGTTAAAGTTGTTTTGGTGATATGCAATGTTTTATAAATTAAAGGTCAATACGTCTGAAAATATAAAACAACCCATTTTTGAGACCTGCCTATTCTATTGATAAATAAATATACTGTAATTATTTTCTATGTGATATTTGTATAAAACCAATCGTATAGTAAGGAAACACTTACCGAAAGTATTGGACAAGGAACTGTTTCTTTGTATTAATTTGTGTCTGCATACGTTTTCCATTTGTGTATTCTTTCCTTTGTGTTTTCGAATGATAATGAGTATCAGGTTTTCACATTTTTTACGCTTTTCAATCGAAATATTTGCCGGCACCCGGCACACTTGCACTTATATTTACGTTCGTACGGATTTCCCATAGATTAGAGAAGGTTTATAGATGGATCACTCGAGCATTCGAGTTTCAGCGCCGTCTGCCAGGTGGGCACTCAACTATTTGCAATGAATAATAAAAATGTATTTTTTTTATTTTTGTAATATTTTAATATGAAAAAGTTATAATGTAACATGTAATAACCCTTTAACAAAAAGAAATTTTTTGTTTTCTTTACGAATATGGGTTAAAACATGTCAAATTATAACTTCAGTAACAAAATGCGAGGGAGTAACAGCAAAAATAAAAATAAAAAACTACATTAAGATTATTTATTATATGGGACAAATAAAGTTATACAATTTACGATTATAAATAAGAAAATTAATAGAAATTACAAATTTACATACAAATGTAACAACTACAGAAATAATTAATTGGTGTTTCACGTTTTACGTTATCCTTTACTTCAGGTTAAAGTTGTTTTGGTGATATGCAATGTTTTATAAATTAAAGGTCAATACGTCTGAAAATATAAAACAAACCATTTTGAGACCTGCCTATTCTATTGATAAATAAATATACTGTAATTATTTTCTATGTGATATTTTTATAAAACCAATCGTATAGTAAGGAAACACTTACCGAAAGTATTGGGCAAGGAACTGTTTCTTTGTATTAATTTGTGTCTGCATACCTTTTCCATTTGAGTATTCTTTCCTTTTTTTTTCGAATGATAATGAGTATCAGGTTTTCATATATTTTCACGTTTTTAAATCGAAATAATATTTGCCGGCACCCAGCACACTTGCACTTATATTTACGTTCGTACGGATTTCCCCATTAGCCTTAACATCTAGCTTTAACAGCATTCTTTGTTAGGCAACCCACTCTACGACCTTTAAATCGCCATCTATTACGTGGGCACTCAACTATTGCACAAAATGACATACTGAACACCCGATGGGATTTCCCCATTAGCCTTTAACATCTAGCTTTAACACTAACAGCATTCTTTATTAGGCAACCCACTCTACGACCTTTAAATCGCCATCTATTACGTGGGCACTCAACTATTTCACAAAATGACATACTGAACACCCGATGTAACTGACCTACACTGACTGGACCAGGCTATGAAATGTCGAGCGACAGCGCCATCTCACCTTGCCCCACATGAACTACAGATATTTTTTAAATTACTAAAATCGGTATTACCGACATACATTACTGATACTTTTTAGTGAAACGACAACAGATTACGCGACGGCGGTTGTTGTTGTAATTTGTTATCAGCAGAGAAATTCCCCATTAGTTGGAAACGTTGCTAAAACGTTTGTGGCGTTACAATTTTTTAATCGTAAAAAATTTTGTTAAAAGTGCTTGTGAGAACTAGTTTTACCTGTCCTGAAAGTAAGTAATGTATTAAGTACGTCAATCATGCTTTACAAGAAGTAATTATATCCTGAAATAGTGCTTGTTAGAAACTGCTCTTCGAATCAAAACTAGTTAAATTGTTAGGTAGTAATCGTTTATTAATCTGCTGTTGATATTACTACAGATAATAAAAAGATGGAAATACACAAGAATATGCTGCGTCGAAGGATGTAGGGAAATTACCCCAAGGTAACAATGAAATGATGTTCAGTATACAAGAGAATACATTTATTTGTTGTAATTCTTGTAGGTACAAGTTTCCCAAACAACCCTATTTGCAACGTGTATGGGTGGAAAGGGTGTTTTCTGTCCCACACAGAACAACATTGCCCGGCAGTTTACACCACTGTGGGATGAAAATCCAGAAGCCTTACGCGGATCCACTCATTAATCTTGCTGCTGCTAAATGCAGTAATTATAGGTAATTTAATTATTTATTAGTTATATTATCCTTAATATTGTATTTATGTATTATTTCGCATGTTGCCCAATTTTTTGTTTGGCCCAACACTTTATTGAACAGAACTTTGTTATTTTTATAACATGTTATTGACGTTTTAACGTTTGGCTCCTATTTTTTATAACAAATTGAAATTATATTCATTCTGAACAAAAAATATATGACTAAATACGTTAAAACGTTCAAATTGGGTTTTATTTGATAATAACATAATTACTTTTTTAGTATTTATTAAGTATTTTAATTTGATGTTTTGCTATTTACTCGTATAT
>CM055660.1:17237655-17277745 GCA_029378335.1 Agrilus mali
CAATAATTTACTTTTTAACCATTAATAAATAAATAAATATACACTTAATACTAACTTTATTAACAATACGAAAAAAAACTAATTGTATTATAAACCAGTTAAACAGCTACAAAAACACAATGAAAATATGAACTCTTTCATAAAATACTGAGAAAGGACTGAGAATGGAATTCCCGAATGATCGCATCATAGATTAGAGAAGGTTTATAGATGGATCACTCGAGCATTCGAGTTTCAGCGCCGTCTGCCAGGTGGGCACTCAACTATTTGCCATGAATAATAAAAATGTATTTTGTTTATTTTTGTAATATTTTAATATGAAAAAGTTATAATGTAACATGTAATAACCCTTTAACAAAAAGAAAATTTTTGTTTTCTTTAAGAATATGGGTTAAAACATGTCAAATTATAACTTCAGTAACAAAATGCGAGGGAGTAACAACAAAAATAAAAATAAAAAACTAAATTAAGATTATTTATTATATGGGACAAATAAAGTTATACAATTTACAATTATAAATAAGAAAATAAATAGAAATTACAAATTTACATACAAATGTAACAACTACAGAAATAATTAATTGGTGTTTGACGTTTTACGTTATCCTTTACTTCAGGTTAAAGTTGTTTTGGTGATATGCAATGTTTTATAAATTAAAGGTCAATACGTCTGAAAATATAAAACAACCCATTTTTGAGACCTGCCTATTCTATTGATTAATAAATATACTGTAATTATTTTCTATGTGATATTTGTATAAAACCAATCGTATAGTACGGAAACACTTACCGAAAGTTTTGGGTACAAGGAACTGTTTCTTTGTATTAATTTGTGTCTGCATACGTTTTCCATTTGTGTATTCTTTCCTTTTTGTTTTCGAATGATAATGAGTATCAGGTTTTCACATTTTTTCACGCTTTTCAATCAAAATATTTGCCGGCACCCGGCACACTTGCACTTATATTTACGTTCGTACGGATTTCCCCATTAGCCTTCAACATCTAGCTTTAACAGCATTCTTTATTAGGCAACCCACTCTACGACCTTTAAATCGCCATCTATTACGTGGGCACTCAACTATTTCACAAAATGACATACTGAACACCCGATGGATCGCATCAAGCTTTCGAAGCATTTCCGAAGTGCGATAAAGTAATTAACAAAGACAGACTATTCTCTGTCATTGACATCAGAGTCATCTATAGTCTCGTCACGCACATAAACTTTGTTCCGAATTTACAAAGGGAGTGCGCACAGCATGGTAGAATGGTTTGCGTCGAAACGATTTGACAACGGCGCGAAATTGTGACAAATGACCTATTGAATGTGTAAATATCGGTATTTTTGACGTTTAACGGCTTAACCTTATTTTTAAGTTAACTTATTATTCAATACAGTGCATGGAAGAATTGTTTATGTGTTTTTTCTTTTACTTATTTTTGTAGTAGCGTAGCTGTTATTTACGTTCAACATTCCGATAACAATTAATACCGAAAAAATTATCAATTTAAGAAGTTACATTACAAGAAATACTCAGAATTGGCTATACATATTTAACACATATATACCTAATGAATAACTACCCCACAACGTACAAACTGCAACATCAACCCCATCCAAATAATGGGATATATCATCAACTGCCCAGGACTAAATACCCAAATAAGAATACATAACAATCTTTCCTAATCGATAAAGGACAATTTAAACAACCCAGAGTTGTATAAAAATGCAATGAAGTTCTCGAAAGAAGAAATCAACTTCTAATATTAACAACCTTTATTTTGTCCGGTCTACAAACAGGATTTATTTCTCTCAGTGGGATGTGTTTACTGACAAATAAATAAATAAATTAACTTACTTAATTTAAGTGTACTAAGCTGGATGCTACGCACAAGTGATATCTAGACACCTCAGTAGCAGTGCGGATTTATTTTGTACTTATTCTGGAATTAAATTAAATAAATAAATAAAAATTACTTTTTTTTTAGCCTGAATAAATGACTAATAAATTCATCAATTTTTCATTTACGAATCATTACCACTATATTAAGAATAAAATTTTACTTGTTCACGCAATTTAATTGTAATTATTTCAGAAAAAAACGATTGTAATAATTTTTAAAGGATTACTGCCCATTGAAATAAATTAACAAGACATATACCAGTTTGATTTTTAATTTTTCAATTCAATTTTATAAATCCTTTCCATTTTCCATCTTATTCTTATGGTATTCTTTTTAATTTTGTATTTTGTACCGATAACTCGCTTCTTAAAAGCCGTAGATTAATTTAAAATCTACCACTCGAGGTTATGTTTATCGTATTTGTACCGCTTAAACATAGACTACCACGCTACTAAATTTCTTAGTAGCTACTTAGCTTACTAGTCTACCAAATGTCACTATGAATACGATTTTCTTAGTACGCTCTTAATAGCTTGCATAATGCATAGGTAGCTTGCTAGTAGTCACTACTAACTGACTATGAATAAGGCTGAATACCACAAGAATAAGACGGAAAATGGAAAGGATTTATAAAATTGAATTGAAAAATTAAAAATCAAACTGGTACATGTCATGTTAATTTATTTCAGTGGGCAGTTATCCTTTAAAAATTATTTCAATCGTTTTTTCTGAAATAATTACAAACTTTATTGAATTAACATCTTGTTTGTATATTTTAAAGTAAATTGCGTGAACAAGTAAAATTTTTTATTCTTAAGATAATGGTAATAATGATTCGTAAATGAAAATTTATTGAATTTATTAGACATTTATTCAGGCTAAGAATAAAAGTAAGTTAATTTATTTATTATATGAACTGTAAGGAACGTAGAATAAAACGCAATGTTATTTCACTAATTTATATTGAACTCGACAATATTGTTTCGATCGACAGCGATCATTATCAAGAGTACTTAAATGGTACCTAAACACCCTAATTATTAATTCATCAGTCTGGACTTTTATTAACCATATAAATATTTTTCCAGTTCTGTTATTTATTTGTTTCTCTAATTTTATGTTGATTTTATAAATTATTCAACTTATGCAATAGTAATCGTGTTTAATAATTGATTATAGTAAGGTTAGGTTGATTTTACTTGAAATAACTGTATTTGTCAAAATATTTTGAAATTTTGAATAATGCCTGCTCCGGCAATTTGAAATAAATATTAAAATACAGTCTTTTACTACAGGAATTGCATTTCTGGTAGTGTATCTTTTCCCTTTTTTTTAAGCGGTTTAAATTAACAATAGATGCATCGTTTAACACATTGTTATGTGTATTCCAATACAACAGAACTCTCAAGATGACGTCATGCGCAAAGGAAGACCATTTCGCGTTCGCTTGCAATCCTACCTTATTAAGTTTATTGTATCATGACCATGGAGAGGGAATAGAAAGAGACAGAGCAAAAATGAATGCGTGGCACTCAAACGCATGCGCGTAGTATACCTGTTACAGGCCAGTGCGAGCATTAGCAACGAGTAGCGTCCAATATTTCAACGCAAGAGGGAGAGAGAAAAAGAAACAATATGAGTTCACTAAAAATCAATTTCTACCCCTTCCTATTTTCATTTCCATATTACGAAGTTTCACTTTTTCCGCGCGGAGGGACTCCACGTACTATATATTGTTACGAGTACTTGCCAATTAAGTTGGTGTGAGCATAATTAACGAACATCTTCCTTGAATACATAAGGAATATTCCCGGCTTTCCTGAAACATCTAGAAAACACCAGCAAAGATCAATGGGAAAACAATTGGATTACTAGACGGCTGTAGAATACCCTAGAAAAAGGCTGAGAAGACTATAAAAGGCGGGCGAGACACTCACACCGAGTTAGTTGACAGTGAACAGCTGATGTTTGGAAGCGAAGCGATCGATAGGCAACACGGGCGATAGAATTCATACCGAGCGACAAGTAGTGTCTAAATGATAGATAGTGTTCACATAGAAAGGAGCGGAAAAAGAGACTTTTAGTGAAATAAATTGTGTAGACTTGTTTATAACTGTAGTGTAGTCAAATTAACTTTAGTAATTAAATAAATTCTTTGTTTTGTTTTGTTAATTGTGTTTTCCGAGACCGAACACGTCACAATATATATTTTTTTTTAATTTTTACTAATAAAATAAATAACGTTTTCAAATTAAACAATCTCATCTATCGCGTCAGTCTGCCGGTTCGCTGCCCACCGCGAAACGTTCGTTGGGGGGCAGATGTGTCATAAGAAGCGTAACTTAAAAAAAAAATATATTAAACATTATGATCCTCTTTATAAAACACCTTTATATTTTCAGTTATACGTAAACTACAAACAAACTAAACGTGAATTTTTTACGTAGTAATAATATAAACAATTCTTTATACTTAGCTTTTGTTTTTTTTTACATTAAGACATTTACAGTCATAAGCACAATATATAATAAACATTCCTCATTTTCAATAACACAAATAAATTAAACACTTCCCACAATTTCCAATTTTCTTCACTTTTTGTGTAATGTTTGACACCAAAAAAATGGCGTTCATCTCAATTTTGGTATAAAAATACTACGCAGATACAGTATACGAGTTACGAGTCTCCTCTATTTCCTAGTCTGAGATCATTCTGAGATTGTTACCATAGACTACTCAAATAGATGCACGACTCTCGGTATTTTTAGGACGACACTCAGCGCCATCCGTTGTTTGCCCTAGATTAATAAGATGATACTTGGAATATATATAAATGGAAATGGTAAAGGAACCTTTCAAAAATTTGCGCCATCTATACATAAAACTATGAAGCATCATTTAAGGCGCGCATTTCAAAATTAAACCAAAATTTATTAATTGTTTTAATTGGAAATTAAAAAAAAAAACAAATATAATATTAACAAATTTATTAACAAAGTATATATGCAGTAATAAGTACAATTAGTACAATATACGAGTAAATAGCAAAACATCAATTAATTAAAATACTTAATAAATATTAAAAAAGTAATTATGTTATTATCAAATAAAACCCAATTTGAACGTTTAACGTATTTAGTCATTGAAATGCTTACAAGGTAAATACATACTTGGCACTGCATGGCGTCTCAGGTTCCCATTTACCATTTTGCATATAGGGTGGATATTCTCTTGTATACTGAACATCATTGCATTATTATCTTGGGGTAATTTCCCCACATCCTTCGACGCAGCATATTGTTGGGTGTATTTTCATTTTTTTATTATCTGCAATAATATCAACAGCAGATTAATAAACGATGACTACCTATTAATTTAATTTAGTTTTGATTCAAAGTTTCTAACAATCACTATTTCAGAATATAATTACTTACTGTAAAGCATGATTGCAGTACTTAATACATTACTTACTTTCAGGACAGGTAAAAATAATTATCACAAACCAAACACAACAAACTGCAACAAACACGCGACAAACACTTTTAACAAAGTTTGTTGTGATTGAATGTAACGCAATGTAACGCCGCAAACCAGGCAACAAACGGTTTAACTTTAACGTTTCCAAGCAATGGGCAATTTCTCTGTTGTATATATGTCGGTAATACCGATTTCAGTAATTTAAAAAATATCTGTAGTTCATGTAGGGCAAACTTATGTGGCGCTGTTGCTCGTCATTTCATACCCTGATTGTTACTATTGGAGATGGAGATTCGATGAAATCGTTCAAGTAGATGACAAATTTGCAGAAGACGTTAAAATAGTAGTTAAATGTTCAATTTTCAATTGCTGGGAGTAGTGGTGAGTGGGCCCCTGATCAAATTCAAGTAAAAAATTGCGGCAGTTACTAACCCTCCCTCCCCCCAAAGCCACACCCTCTAAATATTTTAATTTATAAAAAAAAGGAATATTTACTTTACGAATTACTGAAGAAGAGTGAAGTAATCGGAGAAATTATAAATTGTCATTGGAGCAATACTTCAATGAAGAATCATCATGGCAACTTTCTAAATAATAACATTCCTTCTTCAAAGTATGCAATTTAGTAAATTTTTTAAGAAGAACAATCTAACCTAAATTGAATATGGCCCTGGGGAGGATTTTTATATAACAATTAATTA
Organism: Agrilus mali; assembly: GCA_029378335.1. Taxonomy (NCBI): domain Eukaryota; kingdom Metazoa; phylum Arthropoda; class Insecta; order Coleoptera; family Buprestidae; genus Agrilus; species Agrilus mali. The sequence goes on from CM055660.1 coordinate 17,243,742, forward strand.
AACATCTTGAATATTTGTTGGGGCTTATTGTGAGGACTGTTTACATACCACCTTAATTTCAATATGAAAAAAAATCGTCACGGGGCGCCTGGTAGATGTGAAACATCGAATGAAATAAAATGATGACGGTTTGTTTATTCATTTAACGTTTATTTTAATTAAATACAAACAGCCTTATTCATAGTCAGTTAGTAGTGACTACTAGCAAGCTACTAAGAGCGTACTAAGAAAATCGTATTCATAGTGACATTTGGTAGACTACTAAGCTTAGTAGCTACTAAGAAATTTAGTAGCGTGGTAGTCTATGTTTAAGCGGTACAAATACGATAAACATAACCTCGAGTGGTAGATTTTAAATTAATCTACGGCTTTTAAGAAGCAAGTTATCGGTACAAAATACAAAATTAAAAAGAATACCATAAGAATAAGATGGAAAATGGAAAGGATTTATAAAATTGAATTGAAAAATTAAAAATCAAACTGGTATATGTCTTGTTAATTTATTTCAATGGGCAGTAATCCTTTAAAAATTATTACAATCGTTTTTTTCTGAAATAATTACAAACTTTATTGAATTAACATCTTGTTTGTATATTTTAAAGTAAATTGCGTGAACAAGTAAAATTTTATTCTTAAGATAGTGGTAATAATGATTCGTAAATGAAAAATTGATGAATTTATTAGTCATTTATTCAGGTTAAAAATATAAGTAAGTTAATTTATTTATTTATTTGTCAGTAAACACATCCCACTGAGAGAAATAAATCCTGTTTGTAGACCGGACAAAATAAAGTTTGTTAATATTAGAAGTTGATTTCTTCTTTCGATAACTTCATTGCATTTTTATACAACTCTGGGTTGTTTAAATTGCCCTTTATTGATTAGGAAAGATTGTTATGTATTCTTCTTTGGGTATTTAGTCCTGGGCAGTTGATGATATATCCCATTATTTGGATGGGGTTGATGTTGCAGTTTGTACATTGTGGGGTAGTTATTCATTAGGTATATATATGTTAAATATGTATAGCCAATGCTGAGTATTTCTTGTAATGTAACTTCTTAAATTGATAATTTTTTCGATATTAATTGTTATCGGAATGTTGAACGTAAAAAATAAGTAAAAGAAAAAACACATAAACAATTCTTCCATGCACTGTATTGAATAATAAGTTAACTTAAAAGTAAAGTTAAACCGTTAAACGTCAAAAATACCGATATTTACACATTCAGTAGGTCATTTGTCACAATTTCGCGCCGTTGCCAAATCGTTTCGACGCAAACCATTCTACTAGCTAGTAGCGTACTAACTGACGTCTATGAATACGATGCAGATAGTAGCGTCTTAGTAGCTACTACTTAGTAGACTACTTACATCCTACTAAACCGTTGACTATGAATAAGGCTGAAAATTTTTAAATTCAAAAATTTATTTCAAGTTGCGACAACTTATTTAATTCCTTTACTCAGTAGTGGCCAGTAATTGTAACACTCGATATTACCTCTGACGGTATTAATGTGACAATTGGTCGATGATAACCAGTCTATGTGATAACCTATGATGATAACTAAAGATGAACTGAAGTATGTTTTTAATTTAAGTAAAACACAGGTTATGTGCATTATGTGTACTATAAAACACCAACAAATGTCTCGAACGTCGCGAAAATTGCCATGGCAACGATCAGCAACGATCAGGTTAACCCTCGGCTATATAGATGTTTCACATCAAAAACGAACAAAAAATTACAATAGAAAATTCGAATTTTGAGGGGACATAACACGTTTTGGGATGACTGCCCCTTTTCCCTACTTCAATGTAGCTACAAAGTTGTACCTCCTATCTGTAGTACATAACTTGTAATTTGTATTCTCAACAGAGGGCACAAATCGGGACCAAAAGAATTCTGGTTATCTTTAACGTTTATAATTTCACCTTGTTACTATGATCTTGTTTTGTTTAGTCTAATCCGTCTAATCTACATAATCTATGGTATGTCTATGGTGTAGTCTGATAAGCTTTGTTATTTGTTGGAGTTGTAGTTCGTAGTGATGTCATGTAATAGTGTTGTCCGTATTATTAGTATTATACATGTTGTTACTTACCGTAAAGCGTAATCAACACAGTGATGTTTAGTTTAATAACGATGGTTTTCACTAGTTTATTGTGTTCATTTGTGACAAAAAAGGTATGTTGTTTTATTCTGCCATGACAGAAGTATATTTTGCTATTTTTCACATACAGCCATTAAATTGTTGTAGTACACTTATTTGTATATTTTTGTAAACGGAAGCGACTGATCTTTCTGGAAACATCTTATTTTGAGTTTGGCAGTCTTTTAAAACGTACTTTTCGCAAATTAATATTTTAGTTTTAAGTCAAGGGTTAATGAATAATAAATACTTAAATATTTTTCCTAAATCTGACGTACAAATTTAATAATAAATAGAACTGATGTTTGATACACAATTCATTTATATCTTTTTTATATTTTATAGGTATGTAAATGTCTATTTACTACGTAAATTAAGTATACAAAATCAAAAATTCAAAAGTAGAGAGTACCTACCTATCTACTTATTTACAATCTTTCTAAATTAGTTGATAGCTTGTTCATAAATTACCTCGAACCTGCTGTAATTACTGACAATCTATATCCATATTGTAACACTGCTTACGTGTATTTGTCCGTTATGTAAATTTCGATTAGTATACAAAAATGTATTTAAAATTCAGCAAATAGGTGCATTTAAATATTAATAGATAAAATTTGAAAAATAGCCTCTGTGCCAACGAAAATGATTCCAGGCAATCAAATAAAAGTATTGTTTGTATAAAATAGATATGTTTGTATAAAATAGATATGATCATGAGGTTATGGTAAGAAAAGGCAACACGAAGTGTGTTGACGCAGTTATACCACTTATTGTTTACAACAACGCTTCAAAAACTATCCTGTTAATTTAGATTTGAATTGGGTTAGGTTAGGTAAAAATTCACTTATCTGCTGGATTCGATCAAAGAATTGAGCTGGTTTGGTTGTTTCTTCTTTCTGCGCTTAACTGCATGAAATACCAAAATTTCGAGAAAACTGCGTAAATACCGAAATGACATTTAAAGCAAGTTTGAAAGAAAATTAAGAACATCTGTTTCTTTATTTTTATTTCATTAGATTTTTAGTGAAGAATGTAGGTAATAAAGAAATAGTTTCCAATATTACACTGTTTTACAATTTTTTGAATATTTTAGATATGTGTATGTAATAGATATGCAGGTACTCATACTGACAAAATAAATCATTGTCACATGCACATTTCGCCGTTTTAACAATAAATTATTACATACGACGCTTTTGGCAATCTAGCAACTAACAAAAATACCATAATTTTCAGTCACATGGTTTACATAATTTTCTTTTGTTTTCAGCTTGTAGGAGTCTCAAAAGCATACTCTTAGGAATTGGTGTGCTTCTGTTCCGATTAGCTTTCGTCTTTAATTTCTACCAAAACTTGTTATCGTATTTGCTATTACTTTTTTTCAACAATCACTGCCAAGTTAATCTATCAACAACCAACCAATCAAAATAAATCTGGAAAAAATTGTATACGTAAAAAATTGTACACTGTTGCCATTTTTTGTTTGGGATTGTAGCAAGTGAGGAAAAACATGACTTCAGACAGTGGTCGTTCTCTATCAGCTGGTATATCAATTCCACAGTGGATGAAGTCGAAAATCAGCGATAGCAAGTGAGTTACCTATTATTATTATTATTTTTGTATTATTGAATTATACCATTTATATTACTTAAATAAACGGAATTACTGGCAATGAAATGTAAACTTTTTCTACTTTTGAAAATCTCAGGGAATTATAATTGTGTACAATTGGTTTTTGGTTTTATAAAACGTTACTGTATGAAAAATTAAATGATTTAAGTTGTGGCATGAATAAATGGTTGACCCTCGCCTGATTTGCTGGCAACTTGAATAATTTTGTGCCAGTAGGTTTCTATAATTTAAATTTTGATTTTTAGTCAAAGCCAAATATTCGTCACCATTTACTCTTTTTCCCTGGTTAATTTCTAAGAAATTATGCACTTCACAATTTTATTTTATTTCTATAGAACCTTTTCCATCTACTTTATTTATTAAATTAAAACATTAAAGTTTGGGAAAAATAAGAATACGTTTTAATTTTCTTAATTTAAATTTCATTCCTATGCAAGAAAATTATTCATATCAAAAAGAGCATAAATCAAACTTAAGTGTATATTATATGGTACAGGAAAGTATATCTCTGTATTTGTACCGGTGTCAATGACCATGGAAGTCATCGGCCATTTTTTATCGTATGAAGATCTTAAAAAATCTTCTATGGTCTTTAGAAATACAGAAAACATATTTTATAAAAGTCAAAACATTTCAAACTAATATGAAGTAAAATAAAGGGATGTTCATTTTATAAGATTAAATAGTTTAATAGCTTACACATTTAATTACAAGGTACATACATAAAATATATTAATTATTCATGACATTAAATAATAACATGCAAATGGGAGTAATAATTGATATACATTTCCTTTTATTGAAATTTCACCGTTGGTGTCATCGTCATACATACTATCACCGATATCCGCAGGATACATGTTCTTTAAGGCAAATCTTATATCTTCAAAAGACTTTACTCTGGTTTGTTCTTTAACTTCGTTACACATATTTTCTGTGCAAGCAAGACATTCGTCAATATCTACGTTTTCCGCTTTAATGTCATAACGTACAAATAGCATTTCAAGCAAAGTGTTTGCTGCTATTTTATTTGATTGACAAGTCGTCAAGGGACCACACTTTCTTTCTGTAAATGCAATTTTATCTTTACCGTAATAGAAAAATCCCTTTATTGTTAAACAGCCTTGTTTTCTATCTAGTTGCGGAATGCTACAAATTCCGAGACATTTCGGCGACCCAGAGCAATCGCGACAATTCAAGCAAAACACTCTTGCTAACATAATCATAGCCACTAATTGGAAATATAGCAATTTCTTCCAATAATACATCCTTTTTTGATTGAAGAATCTTCAAATAAATTATACTGTCATCTATCGTTAATACATATTTTAGTTTCTCGAAGACAGTAATATTTGGTGATTTAAATTGGGAAAATTTTAAACATTTGTTATCAAACAAAATTGACGGTTAATTGATCTAATGTCAAAGTAGACATCATCTATAATTAATTTCACTGCGTTATTGATAAGTTTTTTGTGAATAATTTTTTAAATATGTCTGTAAATAAAGAAATTATGCTTTCCAGTGTGATCACTCCAACATGCTCTTTCATTGGTGGAAATTTTAATAAACAATTTGAAAAATTACTTATATAAAAAGAATTAATTGGTATCTTGCAACCATATACTAATACTATAATATTAAATAATTTAATTTTTGATTTACTAACCCAGTTTATTACTTTTAAACTACCCTTGATTAATTATCCAAAATTATTTTAGTTCTTTTTAATGTTGGTGAATTATCGTTATGTACATATTATCAAGGACGGGTTCTAAGTGATATTGTGTCGAAATAAAAAATGGAAGGTGTGACCTATGATATCATAACTGGCAATTATCCACAATGTTTTATTACGACATATATTCTTTTACCTCAACGCTTACGTAGTTTTAAAGATAAATATTTTTGTCAACAAAAATATATTATAACATGTGTATTGTATTAATAATATGAAATATTAAGTACCAGGCACATGATAGTCGTCCAGTTTGATCACTTATCGTTATTAAGTATTTACTTAAATGATTTTATTATAATATTTATTGCTAAGTATTCCTACAAATTTATTCCGAAAATAACAAATAATTTTGGCTTATACGAATGAATAAATCCATTAATCTCAATTTTTGATACATTGAAGTTGAAACAATCACAAATACATATAAAATTGTTACAGTCGGAATTACTAGCACGTGTTCGGGTGTGTATGGCCTGAGCTATTCCCTACTGCAATATCTTTTTTGCTTTTTTTTTTCTTTTTACATGCTTTAATATCATCCATGAAATCACAAATATAGGTATACGATAATTGTCAACGTATTAAAATAATGATTATCCCTTTATTCCATTGTCTCTTTAATAACCAAAGTAGATAATGCATTTTGCTTTTATAGATGCCTAGAATTCTCTACAAAAGCTTCTTGTTTTACAAAATTTGAAGACAAAAGGCAAGGCAAAAAGAAATGAAACGTTGTATATAATGTGCTATTATGCGTACATATTACACATTTACGTGTTCTTTGTGCACAACTTCTATATGTGCATTAACACTAATTTTTCTCGGAAAACACGTCAAAAATAGATCGTCATGTGAGTGTAGTCTCGCTCCTTTTTTTACGTTGTTTAAAATTTTGTTGTATACATGTTTACTTAGAAAGATGCTTTGATCATTTTATAAAAATAATACCTGTTTTTTATCTGTTTTTCAAATTTTTTTCATTTTTAAGAGTAAATATTTTCATATAGTTAATCGTATAGTTATGAGATTCCCCGGTAAATTATAAGTATAATAAAAAAAAGAACCTAGCAAAATAATTCTGACTTACGTTTTTTTTTCTGTTAAGCATTCTTTAATAGTAAGTACTATTATTTCAATATCATATATAAATTATTGTATGTATAGCCATTGGTTAATACTTTATTAATTGTACACGCGACTTTTTCAATAAAACAGTTTGTAAGGTCTTTGGCTTTACCTCGTCGAAATACTACATTTTGGCACTCTCTAGAACTTTTCTAAAATAGCACTTGCCTGAAAGCAAACTCCACCAATCGACCGCACATGTGTTTGTTAGTGAAAAAAGTTAGTATCAAAACGATTTTTAAATCAACCGTTACAGTCTACAATCCCAGTGTTATTTAAATTGTTCTAAAAACAAACAAACGTGGCAATATAATTGTACTTCCTGGAATAATTAATTGTTTGTGCTATATTTTACCAAGGATTTATTGAGTGCTCCATTTTAGTTTTTAAGGTAAAAGATATAGACCGGAAAATTTAAAGGTTATTTAAAAGTTGAAATCATTAGTATATACATTATCTTTTAAATGAAACTTTAATCGTTACATTGTGACATTTACTTAATGGTGCGCTTGTGAGTAATTTTATTTATGTTTGTGTAAGAGACATAACCATATCTATTTCTGTGCTGAATTAAAATTGAATATCACTTCCTTTGTTCTGTTTGATTAGATGTGTCAATTAATACTCATTTACTGTATTAATTTCACTTACGTAACTGTACTTCACATAAACTGTTCTTAAAATAAAAAACTTCAAGTAATTAAAAATAGAGACAAGTAACTTTATTTATATTTACTTTTGAAAACGATTTCGAAATTTTCTTTAGTATAAAAATGTCAATAAGTTAAACATTAAATTGGGTAATAATTGCTCAAACAACTTCATAACAGCATCGTTAGTTTAAAAGAAAATACTGGCTTACTTAATCAGCAAATAACAACAAAACATTCCACGGTTTAATGATAACCTGTAATTTACATATTTTTCGAAAACGATTAGCCTCGTATTTTTAAAAAATACACACCGATTCAGCTTAATTAATATATATATATACAGCGTGTCCTTTTGAAAATAGTAAGTGCGATTTTTGTGCGAAAAGCTCAGACAGGTTGATTTTTTGAAATCGGATAATTATTAACCTCTAAGTAGTTGGGCTTTTGAGATAGCAATGCTTGACTCATTAACAAGAGTAAAGTCAAGTACATAAGTGTTAGTTGCCATGGAGTTTTGCATATCAAATATGGCTTTCTACGTATCAATTGGTCAAATGTTCAAAATGAGCATTGCCAAATGATTGCCAACTTAAAATAAGAATGGTGAAGATGTGTAACTTAATGCCTGACATTAAACAAGTTGAAAATGATACTGGGTAATATTTTCATGATTTTTGTAGAATAACGAAGTTATTTCAACACTTCTTGAACTGAGTAAACTATGTCAAACTATTAATCTGTTCTTATTGTATTGCATTTTTCACAAGCCAATTTAACAAGCAGAACTTCATGATAATTGATGCTTACTTGAATGTACTCTTGTTAATGTGTCTTACTCATTGTTATCATAAAAATCTAGGTTCTGAAAGGTTAATAGCCCAATTTCAAAAAATAAAAACTGTTGAATAGGTAATTAAGAGGCCTTTCAAATGGTGTATAGTTTGACCTAATGTTCCGTTTAAATAATTTAATAGTATTATCCGTCAACGCTTTTTGGGGATGAAGTAACATAAATGACAATATTGAATTTAGATGCCCTTACAACGAAAAACGACCTACTGAGCTATTCCCATAAAAATCATGCTAAATGGTATAAAACCGAACTTACTGTTTTGAATGGGCCACCTTGTATACATTGTAAACAAGTATTTATGGATAATTCATTCATCATTAGATAGAGATTTTATTCGTTTACTTTTGGACTGTTTGGTCTACTGATAATGTAAAAGATGTTTCCATGTAGATCACTAATACACGGCATGAACCATTTTTATGTACTATTTCAGATATATGGTCATATAAACCACCAATTGAAAAATGAATAAGTATAGTAGGAATCGATGGGGACCATTTACGCAACGATGTGGTCCAGTGCCTCATCGGGACCCCTAATACAGAACTGGTTTTTTATGAATTTGGGAAATTCTTCTGAAAATCATATTTGTCCCGTAGAATGCAAGTTTGTGAGAAAAAAAAATTCATACAAAACAGACCTAATTAAAGATCTATACCCGGTACTGATCCATAACTTTAGATGGCCATTATAAGAGTTGCAATTTTTATTAAGATCATTTTTCAATTGGTATTTTTTATAACAGATTAAAACGGACCACCTTGTATACGAATAGTTTTATGTATATCAATAGAAAGATAGTGAACGTTCTGGTAAAAACACATGTGATTTGTCAAATTCCATAGTTCATACTATATCTTTTTTATATACATTGACGAGTAATAGTTATGTAGTTAATTTAAAGCTATGGTCTTCACAACTGATTAAAATACATTAATGTTATGTATTTATGTAAAAGGTATTATACAAGATCTATGCATCTATGATAGATTTTCAAACAATTGCGAAAGTAATGTCAGCATAAATTTTACGTACTGTTATCTATTTTGCAGATTTGGTTCAGAAGATTTTTTATCTCCACCTGATAATGATGACAGTTTCTTGTATATTTATCCTAAAAAAACAAAAGAAGCAAAAGAGACATTAAACAGCAACATAACTAACAATGTCGAGATAGTAACAGAGCGAAAGAATAAATTTTCAACTTCCGAAACTGGAGAAAACGGTTGTACCAGCTCCAAGAATTCCAAGGAATCGCCAAAAGTGGACTACGAAAAGTATACAGCACCTTGCAAACCGTTTCTGCTTAATTCAGATAGTAAGTAAATAAATTTTTAATCGTATTAAAGAATTCCTTACTAAGCTCGTTTTTTAATTTTTTGTATAATTTAAATTGTTAATGGTGCAACATTTGTGAAACTACATATTTCAAACGATGAAAAGTAACAAGTAGAAAATTAGAATTAAATTGTATGAAACGTTTTTATTTGTTTCTTTTCAGCGTTTAGTTTTTATCAGTTATGTCTTCCAAAGTTTTCGAAATGTACAAAAAAAGGTGATCACCTGAACAAACAAGAAAAATACTTATTAGAATATGAAATTCACAAAGAAAGTTTCTCGGAATTGCAAAAGATAAACCCATTAATTATATCCATCTTTAGCATATAGTACAAAGACTTTTTTTTATTTGTTAATGCTATTTACAACTAGTGGATATAATTGAAGCTTTAACACTAAAGTAAAACGTTGGTTTGATTATGAAGGAATGAAAAAGTTTTCATCCCTTGAGTTGCTTCATTTAAATTTTATATTTTGTAGAATTAACATACAGAATTGGGCCTAACGTGTTTTTGAATTTATTATTTTGATCGAATCAATTTTTAATTTAATCTTCTTCAGATCATTTAAAATCGTCACATTTGAAGCTTTCTCCGGATCAAAGGATCAAATCAAACGGCACAGATGATGGTTTCAAAGGTGAAGCTGCCAAATGTGGATCTTCAGTCATAAAAATGGCACATCAGATTGTATCCGGGAAACTATCCCGTAATGAAAGCGAAACTTCTTTGAATGAAGAATTTGCAACCCCTCCTCCAAACTTTAGTTCTTCCAAAAGACGCAATAGTAGATCGTTGCCGGCATCACCCCTCTCAACTCCTAATACTTCTCCAAAAAGCCAACGAAAAATGAACAAATATTTCAATGGAGCTTTTTTCACTAACGAAAACTACCAAGGTAGTTGGATTCTTTCAAGCCTTTTAAAAAAAAGAGATATCTCCAAATCGGTCGATCAAATACTTGAAGTTGATGAATTGGATAATCCTACACAAAATGTCATCAATGTAGCAAAAGAATTCAATAGTAAAATTACTCAAGCTGAACAAAAAATTAAAAACATTTACGTTCCGAAGCCGGAAGAAATTCGGGAAATGAATTTTTGGTCACCGACATCAATGTAATATGTTTTCAAAATATTGGGAACAATAGTTTTAAGAAAAAAGTATTCACGAGTTTTGGTAGAATGAATGTGAAATACAATCGCATTGATTAAATGCTCTTTTGTGTTTTTTGTAGTTGAATGCTAAATTTTGTACGATTGTATTATTAACTTATTATGTTTGGTAATCAAACAATAATCATGTAATCGTGCTATGAACTGATAAAATAATTATACTCTACATCTACTATCCCTTAAGATTAAATAAAGTAGCTTATTTTTTATTTTTTTTTCTTTATTTATATTCCCACAGTTTTTTACTTTACCATATTTATATTTTCCAATAGTTTTTTAAAATAAGTCGTGCTTCTTTAAAAATATTTTCATAATAAAGTGATTACACTTAAATTATAATTAAAATGTAAATGATCCTTCTCAATTATCACATTATATATATATATATATATACCGTAATACATACCATTTTCTGAAGCTAGAACCAAATGTATTGCTAGGTTGGGGTAATATTTCTCATTTGTCTTACTGCTGCTACATACTTAGCCATATATCCAGAACTTTGAGTTTGGTAAACATCCGAAGGCAATTTTAATAGATTGCTCAACTGCTTAAGGTCCTCCGTAATTGAAACGCCTAAATCTTCTAATACATTTGCTAGATAACCTAGTAAAGTAGTTCTGATAAGAAAATTGAAATTAACAATTACACTGATAAACACAGTTTGTGACATGATTTTTTTTAGGTGTTTCTAATGTTGGTACTCTAAAAAAAATACGACCGATATTTTTCTATCGACCATAGTTTTCTTTGCATCTACATTAACAAGACAGAATCTTAGGTAAACATTGCTTTTTACAAAAAATTACAAAAATCTTTCATTTCATTTCATAAGAAGGGGATTTAATGTACTACCAATTTCATTATTGCGTTAAAACAGAAATATATATTGACGCCTGTTGGTTGATTCTTCTCAACTTAGTTTGAAGGCGGTATTAGTTGGCATCTGTAATAAATATCCATCTATACTTAAACTCTATGTGGGGTTCAAATAAAGAAATCTTACGGAAGCACGCTACTTCTTTATTTTATTCGTTATAATGAAAATGGGTGGGTCATAATATGGTCATTTTAAATGGCCTTTTAAAGCGATAGGCCTATCTTTTTGGAATTTAACTGGGGTATAGATACTAAATGCTATTATTTCCTTCGGAACTAAAATAATGTTACTACTGATCACTAGTTAATTCCAATTGGATTAATGAAGAATTTTGTTAAGAAATGCATCCGATGGAAGAGGATTTTTGTACCTACACAAAAATTTCCGAGAACTTTTAAAGTAAAAATTAAAGGTATATTTGTGGGCTTGTAATAGGAAGAATAATGAAAAAAGAAATATGAGTGCTAAATGAAACTGAATTGCGGTTTTGGAACACTTTTACATCAGTTGTTGCAAATCTTAGAAATGTGTCAGCTGACAATTACACAGTCATTGTAAGTGAATTATTTACTGATTATAAAAAGTACGCGCAAAATACCTTTCAAAATTCAGTTTTTGAATCCTCATATAGATTTTTTTCCGAAAATTTAGATACAGGAAGTGACTAATGTGAGAAACGGTCCCATAGTCGTTTCTGTAATAAAAAAAATCGAGCGAGCCTTACAGTAGTCGCAAATGGTGTGTAACATTTGACATCTCACCTTAGTAATAAGCAACTTTAAAATTATATTCTGAAAAAAATGGGTCAGGTATTATTTGAAATGATTTTTCATAACAAAGAATAATTCTCTTCAATGAAAATTGTATTTTATTTAACTGACACAAGGAGTAATGCAATTTTAATTCAATTCTACCACCGCGCGCTCATTCGCCAATTCAAATGTCGCGCGCTTCACCGACTTCCTGTTACACACTTCCGTCCTATTTCACGAAATCACTCCCACAGATTGCAAAAAAGCGAGAGGAAAGATGTTACACATATCAACATAAGTAGGGAGTTAATTTTCTTGGTGATTATTATTGAACATTGTTAATGGTTACTACAGAAGCAAAATGCCGTCATAAAGCATGGCAATAACATTCTGAGACACATTTAAGATTAATAATAGTCCATCTGTCGTTACACTGTGTTGAATCCCAATAATGCTTTATACCAAGAAAACTATAGATGATAGAATAAATCTAAGGCCATTTCCAGCGAGTTTCGCATAAGAAACATCTTGTTTCGTCCATGTCGCAAAGAAAAAGTTAATTTTTGTTGACCAGACATTTAAATGTACAGATTAAACAAGGAATAGTTAACAGTTACAAATGAATATAAAATTAAAAAGTACCTTTTTTGAGTTACTTTAAGACAACATAAAAAAGGTACCTATATCATGTGAAAGTTGTCTGCTAGCCATTTGACTGAGCTCTCTTATTGATAGTATCCGATCACTAAATGCCTGACATACTCCGGTTGTGATTATGCGCAGAAAGATGTCAGCTAAAACAACGTCTTCATCAACTATGTTATATCGTTCATCTGCTGCTTTTAAAGCTGTTGAGAGTGAAGGATTTTCTCTAAAGAAAAAAGGCTCCAAGTGTTGAGGAAGAGTCATAAGGTACTGTCCAATCTATATGTATAAAAAAGTATATAAATATTGCTGCATTTTTTTAATTTTTATTAAAATTATATTATTGTAATTTATTTGATTAGTGGCATAGAAGTGGCCAGTTCAATGTCTTAATAAAATAAATAACAGAATACCTGCGTTATATACTCTTGAGGCGAAAAACTGTAATCAGGCAAGTCATTATTCAAAATTGAGTCGTTAACATTCGTCCATGCTTCCGGTTTCTTTGCTACATCTAGATGAACAAGGATCGGCTCGAGCACAACTTGGTACAATGTTCTATGAATATCAGCACACAATTTGTTAAACTCAGAGGTCACATAATCCAAAAGAAACAATTGCGTTCCATCAGTTACACATCTGATAAGCGACTCGAATTCTTTCCGATCGACAGAATCCAACATTAAGTATTTATATTCAATTTCAGTATCATTCTCGTTAACATCCAAAACAGTTCTGGTAAGTTCTTTCTCCAACTGTTGTATCTTCAACAAAACATCACCAGTACTTTCTAAATGAGTCAGACACAACTGAAAAACATTCCAGTCCTCTTTATGGGTACGGCTTCTTTCGATTTGTCGTAATACAACACGGAAGTGGTCGGCGAAATTAATAAATAGCGCACGAAGAGCAATAAGAAGACCACATAAACCGCAATTTTCTGTTATGTCACGGCATCGCTTCTTCGCGACCCTTGCCAAATCCACAATTTGTGGGATAACAAAGTTTAAACTCTTTACAGTATCATTTAAATCGTCTTTTGCATAGTTTATGTGGGATAATTTCTGAAGTAAAAACGCTTGTTCATAGGCCGCATACTTTGAAACGAAATTTACAAGAGGACTGTAAATTACTTGAAGCAAAGGCAGGTGTTTTTGTTTATCAATTTTACCTAATTTAAATAAAGAAATATTATACAATTAAAATGCTTTTAAAAAAGCAAGAATTAAGAAATCCAACTTACCATCTTTATTACCATGCATCCACGTTTCGATTAGAGTTGTAATATTTGTTGCAAATTGTTTTAAAATATGCTTCACATCATTCAACAAATTAAGCTTTTCTGTAGTCTGTTTTAGTGCAGCTTCAATGCAATCGTTTATGCTGGGGTCTAAACTAGACAAAGCGCTGATGTAAGTGTCTGTTAATGCATCTGTTGCAGAATTATGCGGAAAAACTTGTAAAAACCACTTGGCTTGTGAGTGCCAGTGCGATAATAAAAAATCAAAATAATTATGGATACATTGGCATATTTGTTCGTCTTGCTCAACTTCCAACTGATCTCGCCATTTCTTTAATAATAAGTCTTTGTGACAGTTGTGATAGTACTTTATTAACTGGGGCATACGATTAATGGATTCAAATATTTGTGCATATGAAATTGCTTGTTCTAAAACAAAAATTTATTGTCTCTGAGAATAGGCAAAAAAAAATAAACAACGCAGGTTGATTATCTTGATATTTTCATCTCATTTTTCTCTATTATTTTTTTTAGTCAAGAAAAAATTTTTAAAGAGTTGCAAGGAATTTCATACATAATAAATATATATATATATATATATATATAGAGTGACTAAAGGAATATAATACACTATAAGTATTATTAAATTTAATAAATGTATTGCACATAAAACAAAATACAAAAAAGAAATATCAAAAGCAAAGAATAGAAAACAGAAATTTTAACTTATGAAAGAATGAGAAACAACAAAATAAAAAATCAATCATAAAGGAATGTCAGTCGATCATTTAATCGATAATAATGCACTTTTGGCTTTAAATTTAAATTCGTCGAATGAATCTGCAAACCAGTCTACTCTATCGGAAATCGAGTTGGCCAGAGACATAATTTTATGAATAACTGAGCGAGGTAAAAGCGCACTGTCCACGTAAAAATCTTGATTCCTCCCCCTCAACAGTCTGCCCGGGAAATAGAAGTTAACTGATGCTAGCAAGTCTGGACAATCAACAAAATTGCGTAGTAACTTATATAGAAACAGTACATCATTGTGACTACAGAGACTTCTGAGAGAAGACAGTGTCGGCAGGCCAAGCCTACCGGCAACAGTCGTGTAATCGTGAGAGATCGAGGTCATAGGGCAGTGCAATTTGAATGACATAAATCTAAGGAAACGATGTCTTATAGACTCAATCCTTTTCGATAAATATTCTCGAGATGGGGACCAGATCTGTGACGCGTACATTAGGACTGATTGAATCAGCGACGTGAAGAGTAAGACAAGAGTTCCGGGATCCTTGAACTCCGAGCCATATCTCATGATCATAAATAGAGTTCTAGAAGCATTGTTGACTGTAAAGTTAATGTGAGAGGTAAACTTGAGCTCGGAGTCAAAGATAACTCCCAGGTCTCTAATCTCACTCACTCTATTTAAATTTTGACCATTAATAGAATAATTGAACTCAATAGGGTTCCTTTTACTTGCAAAGGAAATAACAGAGCACTTTTCGACATTAAATACAAAACCACGAGTAGTGAACCATTCATACAAGGAGTTTAGATCACTCTGGAGGTCCTCAGCATCACTCGGAGTGCGCACTCTCTTTACTATTTTAGTGTCGTCAGCGAAAATAATACAACGGGAGAAAGACAGACAATTAGTGACATAATTAAGAGCAACCAGGAACAAGAGAGGCCCACAATGAGATCCTTGAGGAACTCCGTTTACAATCTCGAAACTGTCAGATTCGGTTCCATCCACTAGAACAGAGGTTCCCAACCTCGTACCCGCGGGCACCATGGCGCCCGCGGGACGATTCGTATGTGCCCGCCACTATTCAACAGAGACAGAATTTTTTCATAAACATGAAATTGTGAATTATTTTTATTTATTTGTTAGAGTTTAAATTTTTTTGAGTGCCTAGGTTTATGAAATACGTTCGTATGTTTGCGATATTGTATGTATGAGTGGTTCCTTTGCTGACAGTACTTGTCTAGCGGCGAGCCAGACTAAGTGTTAAAAACCCAGTTTGAAGAGAGATTTTCGCAGTTTACACTTATCGAGCCAATTGTTTCCTTCTGTATCAATCCTTTTACTTGCCAAATAAATGTAATGGAAATGGCCGCATGTATTGCAGATTTTGTTCAAGGTATTAAAGACAGAAGAAGTAGAGTTAGAAATGTTGGGCATTAAGAATGATATTTTGCTAAAATCCCTAATATAGAGGACTTTTGGAATGCAGTGGACAGAGAAAAGTTCCCATTTTTGAAATAAGCGGCATATAAAATTGAATCATTTTTCGGTTTGACATATTTATGCGAATCATTGTTTTCAAACATGAACTTAATAAAATCAAGATATAGACCTCGACTCACCGATGAGCATCTTTATGATTGTTTGCTAACAGGATTATCGTCATACTCATTTTAATTATGAAGCACTGGCCAATAATATGCAATGCCAAAGATCATATTGACATATTCCATATTGATAGTATATTTTTTATAAAATGTTTTTTTTTGTATTTGTTTAATTTGTTTAAGTTTTGCAAATACATTTCTCCGTGTGTATGAAATTTGAATAATAATTTATTATTTTGAAACATTTTTGTTTATTATTTATTTACAAATTATGAATATAAGAAAATAAATTATGGGAAAATGAGAAGTTATGGAAGGAGTTTGTTGATAAAAAATAGGTGGTGCCCGCCACCCTACCAATATTTTAGAATGTGCTCTAGAGTACAAAAAGATTGGGAACCCCTGCACTAGAACCACCGCACGTCTGTTGGACAAGTAAGATTCGACCCACTTCAGTACGACATTTCCCAAATCCATCGTATCAAGACACTTCAACAAAAAGTTATGGTTAACCGTGTCGAAAGCCGCCCCCAAATCAACATATATAACGTCAGTCTGTTCACCCTGTGACATACCCTCAGCTATAACATCCTTAAACACACTCAAGTTTGTCACGGTTGACCTACCGTTTAGAAAGCCATGCTGCTGCTCTGCCATCTGCCATCTGCCCACTTAAAAACTCATTAAAGCTACCAAAAACAAGCGCATCAAATAATTTAGCAATATTACCGAGCATAGTGTGACGTGTTCGGTCACAGAAAACACAATTAACAAAACAAAACAACGAGTTTATTTAATTACTAAAATTAATTTGACTACACTACAGTTATGAACAAGTCCGCACAATTTATTTCACTAAACGTTTCTTTTTAATCGCCGTTCCGGTAGACACTATTTATCGCTCTCTATGAACACTATCGCCTCTATGGTTCGCCTGTATCGCCTATCGATCGCTTTGCATCAGCTGTTACTGTAAACTGTCAACTAACTCGGTGTGAGTGTCTCGTCCGCTTTTATAGTCTTCTCAGCCTTTTTCTAGGGTATTCTACAGCCGTCTAGTAATTCAATTGTTTTCCCATTGATCTTTGCTGGTGTTTTCTAGATGTATCAGGAAAGCCGAGAATATTCCTTATGTAATCAGGGAAGATGTTCATTAATTATGTTCACACCAACTTAATTGGCAAGTACTCGTAACACTGCCCCCTTCTTAGAATTGATCGTCCCGATCAATGTCTTGACCTTTGTAGGGCGCCAGGCGGTCCAAGTGTACAACTTTCATCTTGGCCTTTGGTCCTCTCTGAATACGGTAGACCTAGTCATTCAGCCTTCTGACCACAGTGTAAGGTCCTTCCCAGGCTCGCTGTAGCTTCGGTGAGCGTCCTTTCCGACGGACAGGATTGTAAAGCCACACCTGGTCCCCTTCTCTGAATCCTGTGCTGTTGGCTCTCCGGTCGTACCTGGTCTTCATGCGGTCACTCCCTACTTGGATTTTGTTACGAACGGCTCTATGGATGGTATCGAGTCGTTCCTCTAGCTGCTGTGCGTAGTCGGTAGCCGAAGGTCGCCGATCTTCTGGGTGTCCAAACCGGATGTCTATCGGTAACTTCAGCTCTCTTCCAAATAAAATGCTGGCTGGTGTTCTGCCGGTGGTCTCATGAACCGCACTTCGATAGGCCAACAGGAACAAAGGTATGTGCTGGTCCCAGTCTGTCTGGTGATCGTTGACAACCATTTTCAAATTTGTTTCCAGCGTCGCGTTAAACCGTTCGACCATTCCGTCAGATTGTGGATGTAAAGGAGTGGTCCTAGTTTTCTGTACTCCTAGCAGCTCACAGACTTCCCGGAATACTGCGGATTCAAAGTTCCGTCCCTGGTCAGAGTGGATCTCCATCGGAACTCTATACCGGCTGATCCATTGGTTGACCAACATTCCAGCGACCGTAGTAGCTTCTTGATTTGGGATTGCGTACACTTCGGGCCATTTGCTAAAATAGTCCATCACTACCAAGATGTACTTATTGCCAGCAGCTGTTGTTGGGAATGGTCCTGCTACGTCCAGAGCTATTCTCTCAAATGGGGCACCAACATTGTACTGTTTCATTCGCCCTCGGCTTCGAGTCTGAGGTCCCTTGGCTGACGCACACGTTGGGCACTTCCTACACCAATTTTCGACGTCTCTTCTACACTTTAGCCAATAGAATCGCTCTCGCACTTTCTCCAACGTCTTTGTTACTCCGAAGTGTCCTCCACCAACACCTCCATGGACTTCTGTCAGCACCTCGTTGACTCTGTTCTTCGGGAGAACTACTTGATGTCGAATTTTAGTTCCGTCAGGGCTTTCCCACACTCTTTTTAGTACCCCATTCTCGACGATGAGCGAATCCCATAAGGCCTAATAGCTCTTCGTGATGGTACTCGTACTACTAACATCTGCCCAGGTAGGTCGTGCTGTTCCTGCCTTTTTCCACCGCAGTATCGGTTTAATGTCTTCGTCGTTTTCTTGGTCTTTCGCCAGGTCTTCGTTCTGCCAGTGTTCTTCCGGTTCCACCATCGTTTGACAGATCCTTGCCAAGTTGACTGGTTCCTTCTTTTCGGCGGCCATGCAATGTTTGCAGTTCTTCGAGCATGGTCTTCGCGAGAGGGCATCAGCGTTACCATGTTGTTTTCCAGCACGATGCTCGATGCTGAAGTCGTATACTTGTAGCCGCTGTAGCCATCGAGCCAGTTGTCCCTCTGGGTTTTTAAATTGCAGCAGCCATTTCAGGGACGCATGGTCTGTCCTTAGCAGGAATTTTCGTCCGTAGAGATACTTATGGAAATGTTCGAGAGTTTTGACGACTGCCAGCAATTCTCTACGGGTCACGCAATAGTTTCGCTCCGGCTTTGACAGTGCCTTACTGAAGTAGCCAATGACTTTTTCTTTTCCTTCCTGCATCTGCGACAGTACACCACCAATTCCTACATTGCTGGCATCCGTATCGACAATGAAGTCTGTGTCGAACTGTGGGTACGTCAGTATTGGGGCTTGAGAAAGGGTAGACTTCAGTGTTTCAAAAGCTTTCTGACATCGTTCTGACCATTGGAAAGGGACACCATCCTCTGTTAACTTGTGGAGCGGTCGAGCTATATCTGCAAATCCCTTTACGAATCGTCGGTAATAGGAACACAGCCCCAAAAAGCTTCTCAAGTCGTGTTGGTTCTTCGGGACAGGCCAACTTCTCACAGCTTCAGTCTTGTCAGGATCAGTTCTTATTCCTTCCGAGGTGATAACGTGGCCAAGATATTTCACCTCCTTACAAAACAGATGGCATTTCTTGGGACTGAGTTTCAACTTGGCTGCTGAAAGCTTCTTGAACACTTCTTCGACATTCTGGAGGTGGTCTTCGAATGTCTTTCCCAGTACTATCACGTCGTCTAGGTACACCAGACAAACCTTCCAATTCAGCCCTTGTAGCACATTTTCCATAAGTCGCTCGAAGGTGGCGGGAGCGTTACATAGTCCAAATGGCATAACGTTAAAGTGCCACAGCCCGTAACCAGTCGTGAATGCGGTCTTCTGCTTGTCTTGTGGATCCAGTTCAACTTGCCAGTATCCACTCTTCAAATCTAACGTTGAAAACCATTTGGCACCAACCAAGCTGTCAAGGGTGTCGTCGATTCTGGGTAAGGGATAGCTGTCCTTTAAAGTTACGTCGTTGAGCTTCCTGTAGTCAACGCAGAACCTGGTCGATCCATCCTTCTTCCTAACCAACACTATCGGCGAAGCCCAAGCACTTTGTGATGGTTCAATTACCCCCTGTTCTTCCATGTTCTTCACCAGGTTGTTGACTTCTTCTTGCTTAGCCCATGGAACTCTTCTGGATGGTTGTTTAATAGGACGAGCTGATCCCGTGTCTATACGGTGGTATGTCAGATTCGTTCTCCCAAAGTCGTTGTCAGAGAGGACGAAGACGTTTCGATATTTACTGAGCAGTTCTTCGAACTTTCTAATTTGTTCGCTGTTAAGGTTTGTGGCCGAACGCTGCACTAAGTCTCGAAGAACGGTTGGAAGCGGTTCGCTCTCTGCCATTGAGGATTTAGCTTCGACTTCGCATTGGAGGATGGACACCACGGGTTCAAGGACTCCTACTTCCATTCCTTTACACACTTTCTGTTCGAAGTCCTTCAAATTGACCACTCTGACAGATGCATTCGGCGTCCCAGTTCGAATTAGTGTTCGTCCTATCAGTATGGATTTCTGTGTCAAATCCGGGTTTTTGGCTTCTACTATCCCCACCAAACCATCCGCACCTTCGCCGTCGATGTTTATTTTGAGAACTACCTCGGATCTAGCAGGTAGTAATCGGTCTTCTGCTACGATGACCTTTCGAAGACCGTACTCTTTGGTGGGGTTTGTCATCACCAACTCTTCCTTGCCGATGCGTAAAATGCCGGAGCCCAAATCCAGATTAATTTTGTTTCGTTCAAGAAGATCCAATCCAATGATCACGTCGTCGGCGACATCGGCTACCAGTGCCCTGTGTCGAAGGCATACTTCTCCCAATCTCAATTCGATGTCGCATTCTCCTCTAATCGGCGCTGTTTCTCCGGTAACCGTGGTCAAACGTAGCTTCCTCTGCAGGGGACGGATTCTCCACTCGTTAACGATGTTCGGGCGGATTATGGTCTTAGAAGCTCCCGTATCGACCACCATTCTAACCTTCTTGTTGTTGATGTGACCTTCGACGAATAAGGACTTGCTTCCGTTTAGTTGGGAAACGACGATTTCTGCTGGGGCTTGGTGGGGAGAAGCCAACTTACGCCCCTCAAAGTTGGCTGATCTTAGTTTCCCGACTGCTGTCGGTCCGCACGGCGTTCTTCGGCCGGGCAGTCTCGCCG
Organism: Agrilus mali; assembly: GCA_029378335.1. Lineage (NCBI taxonomy): Eukaryota > Metazoa > Arthropoda > Insecta > Coleoptera > Buprestidae > Agrilus > Agrilus mali. Next base: position 17,265,165 of record CM055660.1, read on the forward strand.
TAAATGTCCGTGCCTTCCACATTCCCAGCACCTTGGTCTTCCTTTGTTTTGGCCACAGTCTCGGGAAAAGTGACCGACCTTCCCGCATTCCCAACATTTGGCCGATTCCCTCTTGTCGTTGATGGTAGTCTTCTTGACAGTTTCGACGCATTCTTTAATCAGCCTTGTGACTTCATTCTTGTATTCGTCGTCTTCAACAGCTGTTTGGCGTACACGCACGTGGCCCTTGGAAGCTTGTTTTGCAGCTTCGAATTCTAAGGCGTGCGCCAGTGCGTCACTCGCAGTCTTATGGCGGGCCAAACGGAGAACTTGTTGTAAGTCGGTGTCCCTTACACCATCGACGAATGTTTGGACTGCTAGTTGGTCTGCGAAGTCCTGCGGAGCGGTAGGATAGGCCAATCTAACTAGACGTTCCACATCGGCCTCGAACTCCTGTAGATTTTCTGATGTCCTCTGATTGCGACACTTTAGTTGGGTTTGGTACACTTGTTGTAAATGTTTGTCGCCATATCTCATTTCAAGTCGCTCTAGCAGCGCAGAGAAGTCTCGTTGTTGGCGCTCTGGAATACCTTGAAGGACATCCAATGCTTCTCCTTGCAGAGCTATGACCAGCGCCGTTGCTTTCTCAAAATCGTTCCAGTTGTTTGCTTCTGCCGCTGCCTCGAACTGTCGTTTGTATACAGACCAGCAAACTTTTCCGTCGAAAGTCGGTGGTTTAATTCTGATTGCTTTCGCAGTGTCTTCGGACTTTACTTCCCTAGCCGGTCTTGTGTTCTCGACCTTCTGTCGCATCTTCTCTACTTCCTCTTGTACTTCTTTCAACTCATCTCTTAGCTTTTCTTGTCGTATCTCCAATTCTTGTCGTACTTCCTGTAACTCTTCTTTTAATCCTTCTTGCTCAATTTTTATAGTCCTTATATCTTCGACCAATTTCTCTTGAACTGCCTTAATTTCTTCTTTGCTTGCTTTAATTTCTTCCTTCATTTCTTCTTGTGCTAATTTCATTTCGTCCTGTCCAGCTTCCATTTTATTCTTCAATTCTTCCTTCATTTCTTCCTGGCCTGCCTTCATTTCTTCCTGGCCTGCCTTCATTTCCTTCATCATTTCCATTAAAGCCTTTATTTGTTCTTCCATTATCGCTGATTGTTTTCTTGTTACTGGCATAAGGCTTCAAAATTCTTCTTCTCTTCGGACCTCTTCTACGATCTGTCGCACTAACTTTCTTCGGGAATCTTCAATTCCCTTACTATCCCACTCCTGACACCAAATGTGACGTGTTCGGTCACAGAAAACACAATTAACAAAACAAAACAACGAGTTTATTTAATTACTAAAATTAATTTGACTACACTACAGTTATGAACAAGTCCGCACAATTTATTTCACTAAACGTTTCTTTTTAATCGCCGTTCCGGTAGACACTATTTATCGCTCTCTATGAACACTATCGCCTCTATGGTTCGCCTGTATCGCCTATCGATCGCTTTGCATCAGCTGTTACTAAAAACTGTCAACTAACTCGGTGTGAGTGTCTCGTCCGCTTTTATAGTCTTCTCAGCCTTTTTCTAGGGTATTCTACAGCCGTCTAGTAATTCAATTGTTTTCCCATTGATCTTTGCTGGTGTTTTCTAGATGTATCAGGAAAGCCGAGAATATTCCTTATGTAATCAGGGAAGATGTTCATTAATTATGTTCACACCAACTTAATTGGCAAGTACTCGTAACAATAGTTATAGGACGGTAATTGGCAATGTCATTCTTATCGCCCTTTTTGAAGATGGGTTTTATATGGGACAATTTCCATTTGTCTGGAAAAATACCATTACTCAATGATTCGTTGAAAAGCAGTGACAGAGGAGCAGCAAGGCTCGAGGCACATTTAGATAAGAACAAGGCTGGCAGTCCATCGGCCCCAGTGGCCAACGAGTCACCCACCCTGAGTAACCCCTCTAACACGCTCGCAGAACTCAGCCGAATAGAGTCTAGGCATGTTGACGCTAGTTTCGAAGTTGATTCATCGATCACTGTGACCGAACCACTTACATTCTTTAAGGCAAAATGAATTGCAAACAAATTTGATTTATCACCTGAATTGCTAACTTTTCTATCTAATAAAAACATTGTGTCGGGAAAGTCAGAGGCTTTTCCTTTTTTATTTACATATTTCCAGAACGATCTGTTATCTTTTCTAATATTGCTCTCCAGTTTTACAATAAAGTTATAACGCATTGTATTCGATAAACGCTTACAATATGCTCTACATCTTTTAAATTCTTCATACAAATACTCAGAACCTAAATGGCGATAGAGAGTATGCAATCTCTTTTTTTCATGAATAGCATACCTAAGCTCTGGGCCTACCCACGTCGGAAAGGTAGAATATACACGAGCACGTAGAGGGATATTGCACGTAATAATCATAAAAATTTCTTTATAAAACAACTCAACTTTATCATTTAATGACTGCGCACTTGAAAATAATTCAAGCCAATTTATGTTGTTTAAGTCCTCACATGCACGTGCATAGTCCCCCCTCACAAAGTCGAATCCAGGTCGATACAATACGCGCTTATTAATACTATGGAGCGGAACCGCAACTTCAAAAGCTGGATGAAAAGAGTCAAGGCGTAATAACGGATTAACACTTTCTCTGCAGGCTGTACTAGGATCAGCAAAACATAGGTCAAGGAAATTCCCAGCCGAGTTTGGTGTGTTAACGAGCTGCTGCAGTCCAAGAGCGTTGATGGTCGAAGAAACGCACTGAACAGCTTCACGAACAGGAATAGATGGATGACGACCACTGGATACAACAATATCTTCTTCGAGTGTCCAGGTGTAACCAGGAAAATTGAAGTCACCAATTAACATATATTTAAAGTCCGGGTTCGATTCACTGTGTTGAATTATGACTTCAGTCATACTAGCCACTTTAGGAAGATACCTTGATTGATTTAGTATAGATGAGTACGGAGGAATGTAAATCAAAAATATAACTAGTTTCAGAGAGTACAAAATCACTGACATGTATTCAATGACTCCCGAATGTGTAGGTCCAAGCGAGGCCTTAGTTGTATTACGAGTTAATAGCAGCAAACCACCACCCTTTACCTTTCGTGTAGAAGTAAAGGACCTGTCGAGCCTGTGCAACTTGAAGCCAGGCACCTGAATATCGTTATCATTATAAAATTCATCCAGCCAGGTCTCTGTCAGTGCTATCACATCCAGCCAGGTAGATAGAAGAAGATTGTTTTTAAACTCAGTGTATTTGCCTCTAATACTGCGCACATTCTGGAAATAGACAAACAATTGAAGTGGAGAAGCCCAATCAATCAGTTTTTTGTAGATGTAGATTTCCTCTTATTAGATGATATAGAAAGATTGACATTAGTAGAAGTAGAGACAATAGCAGGAACACCGTTTCTATATTTAATCCTAATATTCTTTTCACCCTTTGCCTTTCTTTCTTCCAACTCAGCAATTATCTTCTTAATGCGTTGACGTTGGTAAGCTGTCTTATCGTTTGAACATTTCACACCGTCACCCAAAAGTCTGCTTCCGTTGACTATCAGCCAGTGCGCACTACTTTGTTGGTCCGTTATAAGTTTGAGAGGACGATTTACACCAGCATTAGGTTTCCCAAGTCTGATGAGACTAAACGCAGTAACATCAAATGGAGCATTTACCAATTTAGATGCAAGCATAGACAAAACCTCACCATCCTTGAGAGACGAATCAATTCCATGAATTATAATACAGTTGCTCTTTTTACGTCTTTCCTCCAGTTCAGTAATAGCAGCATCCAAGGTATCAGTAGATGCTGTGGACAGGGAGTGTTCCACAACATAAATCCTACCTGTGAGTTCACTGAGGAATTTGTTGTTGTTATCTACTGACTTTCGAATGTCCTTATTGTCAGACACTAGAGAAATATACTTGGCTTCCAGTGCTTCCAGAGAGTCACGAAATCCATCCACCTTCGTACCTAGATCATCGATCTTTTTGTCACTCAGGGTCATTTTTGCTACCAATTCTCTTAAGTTGGCTGTGTGGGAGTCAATCTTTTTGTTGAGTGAATCAATCATACTCTGGGTTTTGTAGGCACCCTCATTAATCGAGTCATTAAGTCTCGAGAACAATTCCTGATTAGAGGGATCTTTCTGTGTGCTATCATTAGCCGAAAATCTAGAAGGTTGGATGAGGCTATCAGAGTCAGACATATTACCAAGCGAACCTATTTCACGCATTGAAACATCAGCTGACGATTTAGTGCCACAACATTTGACAAACGCACCATTATCCAGCGTGGCAACTTTTCTATCAGCACAACTACTATGAGCATAAGTCTCATTACATCCCGGGCATTTCACAGCTCTTCCCAAATTTAACGAGCTACGTGTATCACCACAGACGATGCACGAGTAACCCGAAGGCGACGCTAAAAATAACAGGCTCTGTAGCATTTGCGCAGGCGCGAAATACTCATGTCTATGGGTTATCGTTTGGCGCCCTAGCCTTTTTTTAACTGCCAATTCGTATTCCTGTACTGATTTTTAATACGAAAATCATTTAATTTGCGATTGGATTTATATTATCTTACTGCTTTGTTTAAGTTGTGAATTTAATCTGTTTTTTTTAAAACAATTATTTAAATTTATACATATTTATAGTTTAATAGCAGCAGTGTAAAAAGTTGCGTGGAGTAACTGTTAAATAATCTGCCTGTTTAAAGGAATTATTTATTTTTTGTGTTTATAGTATAAGTTGTAGTGTAAATACTGGTGCATATACTCCGTTTATTTTCTCTAGGCACTTGCCTCTTTAGTACGACCTGCGCAAACTAAAAAAGAACGACACTATGCTAGAAAAGGTAGGAAATAGTCTGAAGCGAAATTTGCAAGCGATGCCAAAGATACTATGTGTACAGTACGCTGCGTAAAAAGTGTCTGTGTTATTTGCCAGTAACATGACTGCGCGTAACTATTTTCACTGATATGAACGGAAATTAGAAAGTGGGCAAAAATAATGTGGTCATTGTTATTAATTTATGTGATACCTGCATAACTTGTACCATACACATATATATGCATACATGAAGTATTTTTATAAATGCATATTTTGTCATAATTCGGCTTATTAATTTGTTTTTGTAAATAACACTATAATTAAAATGTAATTAAGAGGGAACAAAACCCGTAGACGTCATGCGGTTACTAAGTGATGTGAAAACGTTAAGAGGGATTAACCGAAATTACAAACGCAATAAAGTTAATGTCACAGAAAGGATACAGATAAGGTAAACAAGAAGATTTGGAAGACAATTACAAGTACACAACAAGAATAAACAACACATCAGAAATATTTATTTATTTACCATAAATAAGCAATTGAAAAGTATAGAAATTCTGAAATGTAATTACGTACTGTCCGAAAGTTAAGTTTCTTTCAGGTATTGTACTAGTATGGACAACGAAGGAAAGAACAAATGTATGTACTGTAACAATCAATTTTCCAAAAATTACAATTTGGGTAGATATGTGAGGAACGTCCATAAGAAAGAAGTGCCGAAAAAAGAAAATAATTATAGGAAATATATTATTTCCCCCATTTGTTTTGAGAAAAATGAGACATAAATTATTAAACAATCATTTACAAACTTTTCATAATATAATAACGGTTAATGTCACTTTTTGAGTTTTTGAGATACTCAAGAGTTTAAGGAATGGTTTAATAATGAATCTGTGGATGTTAATTATTCCTTAAACAGGGTAAATGAAAATACTGAATTTAGAAGAGTTTATTATTACTGTAGTCGCAGTGATACAAAAGATACTATCTCTTTATAAAATGTATTATAATTATGAAGAAAATATTTATATTTTTGTCAAGGTTATCAAAGTAAAAGCATTAAAAGAAATGGCAATTCTGGTGGATCTATTAAAATCCAAAGTGTTTGTCCATCTCAATTAATAATTGAGTTTCAAAAGGATTTAGGCAATTTTTGTAATTTAAATTAAAAAACAAAATATGTTCTATCTTATTCAGCATAATATAATTGTCATTACCACTCGTTATTATCCATATTTATCATTAAAAAAGTTAGAACACTGAAGGTCGTTCATTTGAATTCAAATAAAGAGGCACCTTCATTTGAATTTAAATAAAAAGGCGGCAGAGGCGACTTATTTCCATAAACACTTCGCGCCTGCGCAAATGCTACGGAGCCTGTTATTTTTAACGTCGCCTTGCGTGCGCGAGTGATCTAACCTAGCTGAAGCACTGCAAGAGCAAGTTAAAAACAATGGAAGTCGTAACACAAAATAACACTTAATTTATATCACAATATTGAGGTAAGACTGCGTAGAGTTTGTAGAGTTATAAAGTTAATTAACTACACTTCATAAAATAATAAAAGTAGGATTATACGAGAGCGATAAAAGATTGTGGGCAACTAAGCTAAGCGCCATCTATATATTACTATGTAATAAATTATTTTTTTAATAATATCACTAGTTTCTTGTCTTATGAATATTGTAGTCCTTTTGAAGTATAAGGTTCTGTTAGTTTAAATTGTGCTGGTTTGATAAGTAATCTTCTTTTGATTTTTTAAAAAAATAATTTGACTTTTTACCCCAATTCTTGGTCTGAGATAAAATCAGTTTATTCGCAAAACTATTATAATTTATCTTGAAATCGAGCAAAATTAAATTTCAAACCAGGGCAATCTAAACAGACCATAATTCATCCTTTAAGAGAATCATAATACTCAAAATAAATTATCTATTATAGTCGGGGCAACTTTCCTGTCAATTTCATGGATTAGGTAAACTTATGTCGAGTACACCTACCTATATTATTTGTAGTAAATGTTTGCACAATCATGGGACTTGTTATTGCTTCCAGGCGATTTTTCAGCCCTTCTAGTTGAAGTTTCCTATCCTCGTAGTCGGGTGCGTTCATCAATAATTTCAATGATTGTTGCATGCTTAACAATTTAGTAGCTATCACTTCTATATTTTTTGAATCAAATAATTCTTCTAAATCATTAACTGAAATCATACAACAATATTCAGTAAATAAATAAAACTAAATTAATCACTAATAATAAAAGTAAGTACTTTATATGCGTGAAGAATTACGTCTGTAGAAGAAGAAGGAAAAACATTATTAAAATTATTGGTAATTTGTATAATGTATTATGAACGGTGTATACTTTGAAATCCCTTTTACCAAAGTCTTCACTTGTGAAACCGTATAGCACTGAGTTTAAACAAATTTGGGTATAAATTTCAATTTTTCAAATTTTATTTTTTTGCTGTATCTGTTCTTTGCGTAGCAATCAGATGCCTTGTATTCATGGATTATAAAACAGTAATGATTTATTTAATATTATTATTAACAAAACTAGTTTCAAATACAAAGATATCGTCAAAAGTAGTTATGTAAAGGAGGAATTAAAATAAAATAATGTACCCTTATTCTTAGCGTATTAGGTTTCTGTGCACAGCTATTGCCAGCAGATTTGAATAAATCTGATTGTATAAATAACTTCTTTTGGTGGCAGTTTTCAAGGCAAACTCAAATAAGTGAAATTGTGTCATTGTGAAATGTTTCCTAATGGACTTTAAAAATTAAGCTTACCATCAACAATAGTCTTATATATTATATAGCTTAACATACAAAAAAAAATGTGGTTCTTTTACCTAGTACTGTCCAATTGTCACTTTCATGTAAACTTTGTTTGGCAATTTCAAGTTGTAATTTCAATTTATCTAATTTTTCAATGGACTTTAAGGAGGGGCCAGTATCCTCTTCCACTTTAAAAATTTCTTCCTTTACACATTCCATCTTTTCACGCAGTATCAATGCTTCTTCTTGCAAATTTTTTGTATCTCTCATTATTTTAGGCAATGAAGTTAGAATTTGTTCACTGGTTTGTTCCAAAACAGAATTAACTTGCTGGACATATAATTGCAATTTCATAACTAATGACATAGTGAAATTCTAAAATAAAATTTCAAGTCAAACGTTTATAATTGGAGTGACTACTTAAAACTCTTAATTATAATATACATATTTACCTCTTTTTTATCATGTTCAGCATTTTTCAACGTATTATTAATCCAAGCTTTAACATCGAAATTTTCATCTGAAAATGCACTGATATCCTAAAAACACAAAATCAATTCCTGCTTACTCTAGTAAAATTACGAAATTCTTAGCAGGATCAAATGAAATAAGGATCAAGGGTATTTGGAGTATTTACAGATAATATGGGTCTACCTACAGGACAGCAAAAACACAGTTGCTTTTGATTTACAATCAAATTTACAAATTTTGTGTAATACGTGTAATAAATAAAAATGTTAAGGCAGTAACTGTCTTTGGTACCTATCGTTATATGTACATTTAAAAAAACACGACATGACTTACCATATTTAGAAAACAAACGTTTCAATTCAATTGAAATCAATAAAATTTATACTTTCTTCTTTCTTAAACTGTCTGATAACTTCTATTCACTATTATAACAATTTTATAGTTAAGAATTTCATTAGTGTTTATCGTTTATTAAGTTAGGTTATGTCAGGTTATATTTTGATTACCTTCGGTTAAAGTCGGTTAATATGTATGGTATAGTCACAGTCAGTCACAGTATACTTCTAAGCAGTAGGGACATAACCCTAGACAAATAGATAGCCAGCTTGAACTTGGCTGCAAATGTGCTGCCATCTGGTCAGTGTGTCCATAAGGTCATTCGGCAATTAGCCACTTAAAACTAATAATATACAGGAATTTCTGCTGCTTCTGCAATTTTGAAATTTATACGAGCGTATAGGGTTTTACTTATTTTTCTTTTAAATTTAAACAAAAAAAAAACGGTGAAATCCAAAATTATTTATTTGTATATAAAATCATACAGCATTTGAGCATCTTAGCGATAATAATAAACTCAATATTTACTTAAACACAAATAGTAAACAATACAATAAAGATAGTTAAAATTAAAATTTAAACACATAACTTTCACAAACATTACTAAAAGGAAAATACCAGTAAATAAAAAATAAAAAGTCCACATGAAGTTTTGGCACAACTACTAAACAATAAACTGGAGAATAATATCACCAGTGTGTGGGATGTTGAACTAGCCTGCCACCTGGTAAGTATGTCCAGTACGAGTCATTTTAAAAAGCTTCGGAAGTTAACCGGTTAAGTAGCGACCGATAGACCGAAAATTGCTATTTCGAATTATTATGAGTAGATTACGCTTAAGTAAAATTGTCTATGTATGCGATTTATTTTCGTCTGTTTGCTTTGATTCGTAATTCCCCTGTAAATTCTTACGTTTCCAAAGTCTAATATCACCTACTGATAAGGGTAAAACGTACACCACTCACATACCCAATATTAAGTAAGGCACTTAATATTCAGCATTCATAAACGTTTTAAAAAAATGTAAAACAAGTTCTGTGTTATGTGTATTTATTGTGTAAGTTTTTAAAAACGATTTAGTTGTTTTTTTAAGAGAAGTAAACCAACATACTGCATTCGACAGGTCGTTGATTAAGTGATATTATTCTCCAGTTTATTGTTTAGTAGTTGTGCCAAAACTTCATGTGGACTTTTAATTTTTAATTTACTGGTATTTTCCTTTTAGTAATGTTTGTGAAATTTATGTGTTTAAATTTTAATTTTAACTATCTTTATTGTATTGTTTACTATTTGTGTTTAAGTAAATATTGAGTTTATTATTATCGCTAAGATGCTCAAATGCTGTATGATTTTATATACAAATAAATAATTTTGGATTTCACCATTTTTTTTTTAATTTAAAAGAAAAATAAGTAAAACCCTATACGCTCGTATAAATTTCAAAATTGCCGCCATACGTCGAGGTTCTTTTAATTTATAGATGGCGCCTAAAGCAGCAAAAATTCCTGTATATTATTAGTTTTAAGTGGCTAATTGCCGAATGACCTTTTGGACACACTGACCAGATGGCAGCACATTTGCAACCAAGTTCGAGCTGGCTATCTATTTGTCTAGGAATATCACTTTATCAACGACCTGTCGAATGCAGTATGTTGGTTTACTTCTCTTAAAAAAACAACTAAATCGTTTTTAAAAACTTACACAATAAATACACATAACACAGAACTTGTTTTACATTTTTTTAAAACGTTTATGAATGCTGAATATTAAGTGCCTTACTTAATATTGGGTATGTGAGTGGTGTACGTTTTACCCTTATCAGTAGGTGATATTAGACTTTGGAAACGTAAGAATTTAGAGGGGAATTACGAATCAAAGCAAACAGACGAAAATAAATCGCATACTAATAGACAATTTTACTTAAGCGTAATCTACTCATAATAATTCGAAATAGCAATTTTCGGTCTATCGGTCGCTACTTCACCGGTTAACTTCCGAAGCTTTTTAAAATGACTCGTACTGGACATACTTACCAGGTGGCAGGCTAGTTCAACATCCCACACACTGGACATAACTGTCGGTTCCTTTGATTTTCCTGTAGCGCGTTTCTGTGACCTTGAGAGGGGTCCGCCATGTTAAAAGTGGATCCTTTTTAAGCGGGAATTTAAATAGATGTCAAAGTAGAAACGAACCAAGCTTGCAATATGATTGCGATAATGGCAATGGAGAGTACAAAATTATTGCTTTGTTTAGCAAATATCGATCGATGTGTAATATGAAAGAAAACGACTGCATTAAAATTGAAAAGAAATAAAACAACACACAGAAAAGTGAAAACTGTTTATTAAAGATTCATTACACTTTGAAGCTGCACACCATCTGCTGGCTTTTTTCGCATTCATTGTGAAAAACAAGGTAACACGTAACACCAAATACTGCTTCGCAACTTTTCTAACCTTAAATTGCCTTAAATAATTCAATATTTGCAAACGTGAGGAATAGCTGTTTTGTCGACGACATTTTGAAAGTGGATCCTTGTAACGCATGCGTATTAAAAATACGCTACGCGAAAATTGCGTTATGTCCATACTGCTTAGAAGTATACTGTGTTATTACCTGGGATGTCGACGGTAACGCCATCGTAGCATCTGTCCCACCAACTAAATCGCCTTTATTTATTACCTCTAAATTACTGACAGTAGAGAAAATTTGGTTATGATGACGATTAAAAATTGTAGTTCATTGTCGTTGCGTATTAATGCACATAGGGTGCGCATCAGTGTGCACGTAAAATTTGGGATTTCCTATCATATGTGCATCAATTTGTTTATGGTTTATGAATTTGTTGTCGTATGATTGATCAATCGTTGTACAGTTTTGTGATGGTTTTGTGTTATAAGTTTTTCGTGTTTGTTTGTTGACATTTCTGATAAACTGTGAATTACCTGAAAACTTGTTTTTTCACTTGAAAGAGTATAAGGGGCATAAATTATTCCATCCCTCAAGTAAGTTTACTGCCTTGATTAGAAACATCACTACTCGTTGCGAGTGTTACCAGATCGACCAGATCTCCTTCATCAAACTGCTCTTATACAGAAGCTACTGGATTTTAAGAAATCAACAATTTTTTATGTCCTGTTATTTAAAATTTGCTATTTTTTTTATACTTTTAAAATAGAATAATGCAATAGTTCTTTTATATAACATTCGAACTGTATTTGTATTACTGTATTGGCACTATTTATTACGTTACTGTAATTATACCTTTAATTAAATATATGTACTTTTGTGTTAACGTGTTTTGTTTATTTTTATAATAATAAATTATGATAACAAAAACCCTCCATGCTTCATGCTTTTAAAATTCCCGCCATAGCCGATATGGTAGTTTTCTATGTAGAATTTTCCATCTCTCTCACTCGTCAATGTAGCTTGGTGGGACAGTTGGTGAGATGGCGCTGATGTCAAATTAAGAAATCGAGCTTCTTATCTATAATCGTCATCTAGGGTCCCTACTGCTTAGAAGTATACTGTGTTATTACTATGATTATTACATTATTTAAATTCAGTCATGATGGTCATTATCAGTGTGTGGGATGTTGAACTAGCCTGCCACCTGGTAAGTATGTCCAGTACGAGTCATTTTAAAAAGCTTCGGAAGTTAACCGGTTAAGCAGCGACCGATAGACCGAAAATTGCTATTTCGAATTATTATGAGTAGATTACGCTTAAGTAAAATTGTTTATGTATGCGATTTATTTTCGTCTGTTTGCTTTGATTCGTAATTCCCCTCTAAATTCTTACGTTTCCGAAGTCTAATATCACCTACTGATAAGGGTAAAACGTACACCACTCACATACCCAATATTAAGGAGGTCAGTTGACTACTACTCTAGTTTTAGACCATAAATCCTAAAAAAAAATTTCAAGTCGAATATTATAATACTTTATAATAGTAAAAAATGTTTATTTTTAGTTTTATTAAAGATTATACAATTTTGATATTTTAAATCATGCTCAAGAAATATAAAGTAATTCAATTGACTTTAGATGTAAATAGCTGTGAAAACGTTTCACAACGTCAGTAGGGTAAGATAACCGATTCTAAAACAGAGGAGTGAGGAGGGTGATTTATTACGATCAAAATT
>CM055660.1:17278245-17293492 GCA_029378335.1 Agrilus mali
CAAAAAAACTTTCATTCCTTCTATTTGCCCCCTTTAGGGTAAAATTTCTACAAACTTTAAATATATCTAATCAAAAGCCTAAAAAATAAGTTTCAAGCCTCTAGCTTTATATCTACTTATCTATCTCTGTACCAAATTCTCATTTAAATCGGTTCAGTAGTTTGGGCGTGATAGCGTAACACACAGACAGACGGAGTTACTTTCGCATTTATAATATTATAGATTAATATAGTTTAATTAAGTTTAAAATAGTTTATATAGCTTAAATTCAATACTTTTATTAATCCAAATAAACAAAACCTCTATAACTTTTTACACTTAATATTTAAATTTTCTGGGCCGTAAGCTTTTTGGACGACGTCATTACACAAAAACTTTCATTCCTTCTATTTGCCCCCTTTAGGGTAAAATTTCTACAAACTTTAAATATATCTAATCAAAAGCCTAAAAAATAAGTTTCAAGCCTCTAGCTTTATATCTACTTATCTATCTCTGTACCAAATTCTCATTTAAATCGGTTCAGTAGTTTGGGCGTGATAGCGTAACACACAGACAGACGGAGTTACTTTCGCATTTATAATATTATAGATTAATATAGTTTAATTATAGTTTAAAATAGTTTATATAGCTTAATATTCAACTACTTTTATTAATCCAAATAAACAAAACCTCTATAACTTTTTACACTTAATATTTAAATTTTCTGGGCCGTAAGCTTTTTGGACGACGTCATTACACAAAAACTTTCATTCCTTCTATTTGCCCCCTTTAGGGTAAAATTTCTACAAACTTTAAATATATCTAATCAAAAGCCTAAAAAATAAGTTTCAAGCCTCTAGCTTTATATCTACTTATCTATCTCTGTACCAAATTCTCATTTAAATCGGTTCAGTAGTTTGGGCGTGATAGCGTAACACACAGACAGACGGAGTTACTTTCGCATTTATAATATTATAGATTAATATAGTTTAATTATAGTTTAAAATAGTTTATATAGCTTAATATTCAACTACTTTTATTAATCCAAATAAACAAAACCTCTATAACTTTTTACACTTAATATTTAAATTTTCTGGGCCGTAAGCTTTTTGGACGACGTCATTACACAAAAACTTTCATTCCTTCTATTTGCCCCCTTTAGGGTAAAATTTCTACAAACTTTAAATATATCTAATCAAAAGCCTAAAAAATAAGTTTCAAGCCTCTAGCTTTATATCTACTTATCTATCTCTGTACCAAATTCTCATTTAAATCGGTTCAGTAGTTTGGGCGTGATAGCGTAACACACAGACAGACGGAGTTACTTTCGCATTTATAATATTATAGATTAATATAGTTTAATTATAGTTTAAAATAGTTTATATAGCTTAATATTCAACTACTTTTATTAATCCAAATAAACAAAACCTCTATAACTTTTTACACTTAATATTTAAATTTTCTGGGCCGTAAGCTTTTTGGACGACGTCATTACACAAAAACTTTCATTCCTTCTATTTGCCCCCTTTAGGGTAAAATTTCTACAAACTTTAAATATATCTAATCAAAAGCCTAAAAAATAAGTTTCAAGCCTCTAGCTTTATATCTACTTATCTATCTCTGTACCAAATTCTCATTTAAATCGGTTCAGTAGTTTGGGCGTGATAGCGTAACACACAGACAGACGGAGTTACTTTCGCATTTATAATATTATAGATTAATATAGTTTAATTACAGTTTAAAATAGTTTATATAGCTTAGCATTCAATTACTTTTATTGATCCAAATAAACAAAACCTCTATAACTTTTTACACTTAATATTTAAATTTTCTGGGCCGTAAGCTTTTTGGACGACGTCATTACACAAAAACTTTCATTCCTTCTATTTGCCCCCTTTAGGGTAAAATTTCTACAAACTTTAAATATATCTAATCAAAAGCCTAAAAAATAAGTTTCAAGCCTCTAGCTTTATATCTACTTATCTATCTCTGTACCAAATTCTCATTTAAATCGGTTCAGTAGTTTGGGCGTGATAGCGTAACACACAGACAGACGGAGTTACTTTCGCATTTATAATATTATAGATTAATATAGTTTAATTATAGTTTAAAATAGTTTATATAGCTTAATATTCAACTACTTTTATTAATCCAAATAAACAAAACCTCTATAACTTTTTACACTTAATATTTAAATTTTCTGGGCCGTAAGCTTTTTGGACGACGTCATTACACAAAAACTTTCATTCCTTCTATTTGCCCCCTTTAGGGTAAAATTTCTACAAACTTTAAATATATCTAATCAAAAGCCTAAAAAATAAGTTTCAAGCCTCTAGCTTTATATCTACTTATCTATCTCTGTACCAAATTCTCATTTAAATCGGTTCAGTAGTTTGGGCGTGATAGCGTAACACACAGACAGACGGAGTTACTTTCGCATTTATAATATTATAGATTAATATAGTTTAATTATAGTTTAAAATAGTTTATATAGCTTAATATTCAACTACTTTTATTAATCCAAATAAACAAAACCTCTATAACTTTTTACACTTAATATTTAAATTTTCTGGGCCGTAAGCTTTTTGGACGACGTCATTACACAAAAACTTTCATTCCTTCTATTTGCCCCCTTTAGGGTAAAATTTCTACAAACTTTAAATATATCTAATCAAAAGCCTAAAAAATAAGTTTCAAGCCTCTAGCTTTATATCTACTTATCTATCTCTGTACCAAATTCTCATTTAAATCGGTTCAGTAGTTTGGGCGTGATAGCGTAACACACAGACAGACGGAGTTACTTTCGCATTTATAATATTATAGATTAATATAGTTTAATTATAGTTTAAAATAGTTTATATAGCTTAATATTCAACTACTTTTATTAATCCAAATAAACAAAATCTCTATAACTTTTTACACTTAATATTTAAATTTTCTGGGCCGTAAGCTTTTTGGACGACGTCATTACACAAAAACTTTCATTCCTTCTATTTGCCCCCTTTAGGGTAAAATTTCTACAAACTTTAAATATATCTAATCAAAAGCCTAAAAAATAAGTTTCAAGCCTCTAGCTTTATATCTACTTATCTATCTCTGTACCAAATTCTCATTTAAATCGGTTCAGTAGTTTGGGCGTGATAGCGTAACACACAGACAGACGGAGTTACTTTCGCATTTATAATATTATAGATTAATATAGTTTAATTATAGTTTAAAATAGTTTATATAGCTTAATATTCAACTACTTTTATTAATCCAAATAAACAAAACCTCTATAACTTTTTACACTTAATATTTAAATTTTCTGGGCCGTAAGCTTTTTGGACGAAAAAAAAAAAAAAAAAAAAAAAAAAAAAAAAAAAAAAAAAAAAAAAAAAAAAAAAAAAAAAAAAAAAAAAAAAAAAAAAAAAAAAAAAAAAAAAAAAAAAAAAAAAAAAAAAAAAAAAAAAAAATTTCTGGGCCGTAAGCTTTTTGGACGACGTCATTACACAAAAACTTTCATTCCTTCTATTTGCCCCCTTTAGGGTAAAATTTCTACAAACTTTAAATATATCTAATCAAAAGCCTAAAAATAAGTTTCAAGCCTCTAGCTTTATATCTACTTATCTATCTCTGTACCAAATTCTCATTAAATCGGTTCAGTAGTTTGGGCGTGATAGCGTAACACACAGACAGACGGAGTTACTTTCGCATTTATAATATTATAGATTAATATAGTTTAATTAAGTTTAAAATAGTTTATATAGCTTAATTCAATACTTTTATTATCCAAATAAACAAAACCTCTATAACTTTTTACACTTAATATTTAAATTTTCTGGGCCGTAAGCTTTTTGGACGACGTCATTACACAAAAACTTTCATTCCTTCTATTTGCCCCCTTTAGGGTAAAATTTCTACAAACTTTAAATATATCTAATCAAAAGCCTAAAAAATAAGTTTCAAGCCTCTAGCTTTATATCTACTTATCTATCTCTGTACCAAATTCTCATTTAAATCGGTTCAGTAGTTTGGGCGTGATAGCGTAACACACAGACAGACGGAGTTACTTTCGCATTTATAATATTATAGATTAATATAGTTTAATTATAGTTTAAAATAGTTTATATAGCTTAATTCAATACTTTTATTATCCAAATAAACAAAACCTCTATAACTTTTTACACTTAATATTTAAATTTTCTGGGCCGTAAGCTTTTTGACGACGTCATTACACAAAAACTTTCATTCCTTCTATTTGCCCCCTTTAGGGTAAAATTTCTACAAACTTTAAATATATCTAATCAAAAGCCTAAAAAATAAGTTTCAAGCCTCTAGCTTTATATCTACTTATCTATCTCTGTACCAAATTCTCATTTAAATCGGTTCAGTAGTTTGGGCGTGATAGCGTAACACACAGACAGACGGAGTTACTTTCGCATTTATAATATTATAGATTAATATAGTTTAATTATAGTTTAAAATAGTTTATATAGCTTAATATTCAACTACTTTTATTAATCCAAATAAACAAAACCTCTATAACTTTTTACACTTAATATTTAAATTTTCTGGGCCGTAAGCTTTTTGGACGACGTCATTACACAAAAACTTTCATTCCTTCTATTTGCCCCCTTTAGGGTAAAATTTCTACAAACTTTAAATATATCTAATCAAAAGCCTAAAAAATAAGTTTCAAGCCTCTAGCTTTATATCTACTTATCTATCTCTGTACCAAATTCTCATTTAAATCGGTTCAGTAGTTTGGGCGTGATAGCGTAACACACAGACAGACGGAGTTACTTTCGCATTTATAATATTATAGATTAATATAGTTTAATTAAGTTTAAAATAGTTTATATAGCTTAATTCAATACTTTTATTATCCAAATAAACAAAACCTCTATAACTTTTTACACTTAATATTTAAATTTTCTGGGCCGTAAGCTTTTTGGACGACGTCATTACACAAAAACTTTCATTCCTTCTATTTGCCCCCTTTAGGGTAAAATTTCTACAAACTTTAAATATATCTAATCAAAAGCCTAAAAAATAAGTTTCAAGCCTCTAGCTTTATATCTACTTATCTATCTCTGTACCAAATTCTCATTTAAATCGGTTCAGTAGTTTGGGCGTGATAGCGTAACACACAGACAGACGGAGTTACTTTCGCATTATAATATTATAGATTAATATAGTTTAATTATAGTTTAAAATAGTTTATATAGCTTAATATTCAACTACTTTTATTAATCCAAATAAACAAAACCTCTATAACTTTTTACACTTAATATTTAAATTTTCTGGGCCGTAAGCTTTTTGGACGACGTCATTACACAAAAACTTTCCCCCCCCCCCCCCCCCCCCCCCCCCCCCCCCCCCCCCCCCCCCAAAAAAACCCACCTTCTTTTCCCCCCTTTATCTATCTCTGTACCAAATTCTCATTTAAATCGGTTCAGTAGTTTGGGCGTGATAGCGTAACACACAGACAGACGGAGTTACTTTCGCATTTATAATATTATAGATTAATATAGTTTAATTAAGTTTAAAATAGTTTATATAGCTTAAATTCAATACTTTTATTAATCCAAATAAACAAAACCTCTATAACTTTTTACACTTAATATTTAAATTTTCTGGGCCGTAAGCTTTTTGGACGACGTCATTACACAAAAACTTTCATTCCTTCTATTTGCCCCCTTTAGGGTAAAATTTCTACAAACTTTAAATATATCTAATCAAAAGCCTAAAAAATAAGTTTCAAGCCTCTAGCTTTATATCTACTTATCTATCTCTGTACCAAATTCTCATTTAAATCGGTTCAGTAGTTTGGGCGTGATAGCGTAACACACAGACAGACGGAGTTACTTTCGCATTTATAATATTATAGATTAATATAGTTTAATTATAGTTTAAAATAGTTTATATAGCTTAATATTCAACTACTTTTATTAACCCAAAATAAACAAAACCTCTATAACTTTTTACACTTAATATTTAAATTTTCTGGGCCGTAAGCTTTTTGGACGACGTCATTACACAAAAACTTTCATTCCTTCTATTTGCCCCCTTTAGGGTAAAATTTCTACAAACTTTAAATATATCTAATCAAAAGCCTAAAAAATAAGTTTCAAGCCTCTAGCTTTATATCTACTTATCTATCTCTGTACCAAATTCTCATTTAAATCGGTTCAGTAGTTTGGGCGTGATAGCGTAACACACAGACAGACGGAGTTACTTTCGCATTTATAATATTATAGATTAATATAGTTTAATTAAGTTTAAAATAGTTTATATAGCTTAAATTCAATTACTTTTATTAATCCAAATAAACAAAACCTCTATAACTTTTTACACTTAATATTTAAATTTTCTGGGCCGTAAGCTTTTTGGACGACGTCATTACACAAAAACTTTCATTCCTTCTATTTGCCCCCTTTAGGGTAAAATTTCTACAAACTTTAAATATATCTAATCAAAAGCCTAAAAAATAAGTTTCAAGCCTCTAGCTTTATATCTACTTATCTATCTCTGTACCAAATTCTCATTTAAATCGGTTCAGTAGTTTGGGCGTGATAGCGTAACACACAGACAGACGGAGTTACTTTCGCATTTATAATATTATAGATTAATATAGTTTAATTATAGTTTAAAATAGTTTATATAGCTTAATATTCAACTACTTTTATTAATCCAAATAAACAAAACCTCTATAACTTTTTACACTTAATATTTAAATTTTCTGGGCCGTAAGCTTTTTGGACGACGTCATTACACAAAAACTTTCATTCCTTCTATTTGCCCCCTTTAGGGTAAAATTTCTACAAACTTTAAATATATCTAATCAAAAGCCTAAAAAATAAGTTTCAAGCCTCTAGCTTTATATCTACTTATCTATCTCTGTACCAAATTCTCATTTAAATCGGTTCAGTAGTTTGGGCGTGATAGCGTAACACACAGACAGACGGAGTTACTTTCGCATTTATAATATTATAGATTAATATAGTTTAATTATAGTTTAAAATAGTTTATATAGCTTAATATTCAACTACTTTTATTAATCCAAATAAACAAAACCTCTATAACTTTTTACACTTAATATTTAAATTTTCTGGGCCGTAAGCTTTTTGGACGACGTCATTACACAAAAACTTTCATTCCTTCTATTTGCCCCCTTTAGGGTAAAATTTCTACAAACTTTAAATATATCTAATCAAAAGCCTAAAAAATAAGTTTCAAGCCTCTAGCTTTATATCTACTTATCTATCTCTGTACCAAATTCTCATTTAAATCGGTTCAGTAGTTTGGGCGTGATAGCGTAACACACAGACAGACGGAGTTACTTTCGCATTTATAATATTATAGATTAATATAGTTTAATTATAGTTTAAAATAGTTTATATAGCTTAATATTCAACTACTTTTATTAATCCAAATAAACAAAACCTCTATAACTTTTTACACTTAATATTTAAATTTTCTGGGCCGTAAGCTTTTTGGACGACGTCATTACACAAAAACTTTCATTCCTTCTATTTGCCCCCTTTAGGGTAAAATTTCTACAAACTTTAAATATATCTAATCAAAAGCCTAAAAAATAAGTTTCAAGCCTCTAGCTTTATATCTACTTATCTATCTCTGTACCAAATTCTCATTTAAATCGGTTCAGTAGTTTGGGCGTGATAGCGTAACACACAGACAGACGGAGTTACTTTCGCATTTATAATATTATAGATTAATATAGTTTAATTAAGTTTAAAATAGTTTATATAGCTTAATTCAATTACTTTTATTAATCCAAATAAACAAAACCTCTATAACTTTTTACACTTAATATTTAAATTTTCTGGGCCGTAAGCTTTTTGGACGACGTCATTACACAAAAACTTTCATTCCTTCTATTTGCCCCCTTTAGGGTAAAATTTCTACAAACTTTAAATATATCTAATCAAAAGCCTAAAAAATAAGTTTCAAGCCTCTAGCTTTATATCTACTTATCTATCTCTGTACCAAATTCTCATTTAAATCGGTTCAGTAGTTTGGGCGTGATAGCGTAACACACAGACAGACGGAGTTACTTTCGCATTTATAATATTATAGATTAATATAGTTTAATTAAGTTTAAAATAGTTTATATAGCTTAGCATTCAATTACTTTTATTGATCCAAATAAACAAAACCTCTATAACTTTTTACACTTAATATTTAAATTTTCTGGGCCGTAAGCTTTTTGGACGACGTCATTACACAAAAACTTTCATTCCTTCTATTTGCCCCCTTTAGGGTAAAATTTCTACAAACTTTAAATATATCTAATCAAAAGCCTAAAAAATAAGTTTCAAGCCTCTAGCTTTATATCTACTTATCTATCTCTGTACCAAATTCTCATTTAAATCGGTTCAGTAGTTTGGGCGTGATAGCGTAACACACAGACAGACGGAGTTACTTTCGCATTTATAATATTATAGATTAATATAGTTTAATTATAGTTTAAAATAGTTTATATAGCTTAATATTCAACTACTTTTATTAATCCAAATAAACAAAACCTCTATAACTTTTTACACTTAATATTTAAATTTTCTGGGCCGTAAGCTTTTTGGACGACGTCATTACACAAAAACTTTCATTCCTTCTATTTGCCCCCTTTAGGGTAAAATTTCTACAAACTTTAAATATATCTAATCAAAAGCCTAAAAAATAAGTTTCAAGCCTCTAGCTTTATATCTACTTATCTATCTCTGTACCAAATTCTCATTTAAATCGGTTCAGTAGTTTGGGCGTGATAGCGTAACACACAGACAGACGGAGTTACTTTCGCATTTATAATATTATAGATTAATATAGTTTAATTATAGTTTAAAATAGTTTATATAGCTTAATATTCAACTACTTTTATTAATCCAAATAAACAAAACCTCTATAACTTTTTACACTTAATATTTAAATTTTCTGGGCCGTAAGCTTTTTGGACGACGTCATTACACAAAAACTTTCATTCCTTCTATTTGCCCCCTTTAGGGTAAAATTTCTACAAACTTTAAATATATCTAATCAAAAGCCTAAAAAATAAGTTTCAAGCCTCTAGCTTTATATCTACTTATCTATCTCTGTACCAAATTCTCATTTAAATCGGTTCAGTAGTTTGGGCGTGATAGCGTAACACACAGACAGACGGAGTTACTTTCGCATTTATAATATTATAGATTAATATAGTTTAATTATAGTTTAAAATAGTTTATATAGCTTAATATTCAACTACTTTTATTAATCCAAATAAACAAAACCTCTATAACTTTTTACACTTAATATTTAAATTTTCTGGGCCGTAAGCTTTTTGGACGACGTCATTACACAAAAACTTTCATTCCTTCTATTTGCCCCCTTTAGGGTAAAATTTCTACAAACTTTAAATATATCTAATCAAAAGCCTAAAAAATAAGTTTCAAGCCTCTAGCTTTATATCTACTTATCTATCTCTGTACCAAATTCTCATTTAAATCGGTTCAGTAGTTTGGGCGTGATAGCGTAACACACAGACAGACGGAGTTACTTTCGCATTTATAATATTATAGATTAATATAGTTTAATTATAGTTTAAAATAGTTTATATAGCTTAATATTCAACTACTTTTATTAATCCAAATAAACAAAACCTCTATAACTTTTTACACTTAATATTTAAATTTTCTGGGCCGTAAGCTTTTTGGACGACGTCATTACACAAAAACTTTCATTCCTTCTATTTGCCCCCTTTAGGGTAAAATTTCTACAAACTTTAAATATATCTAATCAAAAGCCTAAAAAATAAGTTTCAAGCCTCTAGCTTTATATCTACTTATCTATCTCTGTACCAAATTCTCATTTAAATCGGTTCAGTAGTTTGGGCGTGATAGCGTAACACACAGACAGACGGAGTTACTTTCGCATTTATAATATTATAGATTAATATAGTTTAATTAAGTTTAAAATAGTTTATATAGCTTAAATTCAATTACTTTTATTAATCCAAATAAACAAAACCTCTATAACTTTTTACACTTAATATTTAAATTTTCTGGGCCGTAAGCTTTTTGGACGACG
Organism: Agrilus mali; assembly: GCA_029378335.1. Classification (NCBI taxonomy): domain Eukaryota; kingdom Metazoa; phylum Arthropoda; class Insecta; order Coleoptera; family Buprestidae; genus Agrilus; species Agrilus mali. The sequence continues at coordinate 17,288,290 of CM055660.1, forward strand.
TCATTACACAAAAACTTTCATTCCTTCTATTTGCCCCCTTTAGGGTAAAATTTCTACAAACTTTAAATATATCTAATCAAAAGCCTAAAAAATAAGTTTCAAGCCTCTAGCTTTATATCTACTTATCTATCTCTGTACCAAATTCTCATTTAAATCGGTTCAGTAGTTTGGGCGTGATAGCGTAACACACAGACAGACGGAGTTACTTTCGCATTTATAATATTATAGATTAATATAGTTTAATTATAGTTTAAAATAGTTTATATAGCTTAATATTCAACTACTTTTATTAATCCAAATAAACAAAACCTCTATAACTTTTTACACTTAATATTTAAATTTTCTGGGCCGTAAGCTTTTTGGACGACGTCATTACACAAAAACTTTCATTCCTTCTATTTGCCCCCTTTAGGGTAAAATTTCTACAAACTTTAAATATATCTAATCAAAAGCCTAAAAAATAAGTTTCAAGCCTCTAGCTTTATATCTACTTATCTATCTCTGTACCAAATTCTCATTTAAATCGGTTCAGTAGTTTGGGCGTGATAGCGTAACACACAGACAGACGGAGTTACTTTCGCATTTATAATATTATAGATTAATATAGTTTAATTATAGTTTAAAATAGTTTATATAGCTTAATATTCAACTACTTTTATTAATCCAAAAAAACAAAACCTCTATAACTTTTTACACTTAATATTTAAATTTTCTGGGCCGTAAGCTTTTTGGACGACGTCATTACACAAAAACTTTCATTCCTTCTATTTGCCCCCTTTAGGGTAAAATTTCTACAAACTTTAAATATATCTAATCAAAAGCCTAAAAAATAAGTTTCAAGCCTCTAGCTTTATATTTACTTATCTAATATCTGTACCAAATTCTCATTTAAATCGGTTCAGTAGTTTGGGCGTGATAGCGTAACACACAGACAGACAGAGTTATTTTCGCATTTATAATATTATAGATTAATATAGTTTAATTATAGTTTAAAATAGTTTATATAGCTTAGCATTCAATTACTTTTATTGATCCAAATAAACAAAACCTCTATAACTTTTTACACTTAATATTTAAATTTTCTGGGCCGTAAGCTTTTTGGACGACGTCATTACACAAAAACTTTCATCGGCTAATTTTATCCCCTTTAGGATAAAATTTTTACAAACATTGAATGTCGTATTTATTTATATCTAATCAAAAACCTAAAATATAAGTTTCAAGCTTCTTTAATCTTTAAAAATTACGGAATTTCCGCACAAATTTTCCTATTTCAACCCCTTACAACCCTTTTTTCGCATTAAAAAGTAGCCTATGTTCTTTCTCAGGCTCTAGACTATTTCTGTACCAAATTTCATTTAAATCGGTTCTGTAAATTTTAGGCGAGATTGTGTAGCATACAGACAGAGTTACTTTCGCATTTATAATATTCCACGAATTCATTTTCATCGATTTTCCCATGGGAATAAGATATTTTCCCGCAGTAAAACGTAGCCTGTGTGTTAATCCAGGGTGTCAGGTAATTCCATGCCAAATTTTATTAAATCGCTCTAACAAACATACACACTCAGACACAAACTTTCGCCTTTATAATATTAGTGTGATTGTCAGAACTAAAAAAAAAAGCATTAAAAATAAAGAAAATCAGAGTCAATGTCTTTAGAATATCTATATTGTGACAGATGTCAAACTTGTTAGGTTATGTTGAACACACAGCATTATTCAACGACAACAGGTATACAAAAAAATAATCTACTATCGCCTAATCAGCTTCTTTTAAACTAATTTATTCTTCTAACAACGCCATTACAATTAACTAATTATTTAAAATTCTTTTTATGACGCTTACTTGATCGTTTTTCTAGCAGAATTTCGGCAACCTATTACACACCATTCAGACCTTGACGCTCTCGCGTATAGTGGGTTGCCTGACTCTAACGTACGTTTAATGATACTGATACAATCTACAATGTGCTGTTGCCATTAATTTTTGAATTGGTTTTACAGAAGGGTCATTCATTTTAATTAAGTGTATTGTTGTGTGACATATCGCGATAAAATCAAACACATTAACGTTTAAAACAATAAAATTTAACCATTACGTTGCTGTAATAATTTGAAAACCCGTTTATATTTTATCAAACTCGTTTTTCTTTATTTACTTAACTACCTAATATGTACCTACTTAATGCTTTGAAGTTTTTTTTTTTTTATTATTATTCAAAACGGTGGCGATTTGAACCAAATCCTTCCAACGTTATTATTAATACTTGAGCTAATTGTGGGTTTGCCTGTTGCCTATTGTTATCACGGCCCTGTACCTATCAGATAATTCTTAAGGTTGTAAATTAAGCAGTGTGTCGTGCAGCAATGACGTATAAAACGTGGTTCTTAAAGCAGACAGCCTATAAAAGGCTTTAATGACACGAATATAATCACTCACGTCAGTTACACAGCACAGGTACATAATCTACGTGAACTACGTTGATCTGATTTAAACTTATTTAAATATTTAGATATTGATAAGAATCAGTGTTAGAATTTAAATCTACACAGGGGATAAAAAATTATTTACAATCGAACTTCGATAAGTCGAATTTTTAATAAGTCGAACCAAACTGATTGGCAATAGCATAAACTATGAGAAATACGTGTAATTTTTACATGATAACTCAAACTTCTATTAGTTATGATTTTTTATAATTTGGGTTGCGGTAACGATTTTTTTTCTATAAATTAAATTAACTCAGAAACCGATCGTCATAGGTGTACAAGTTGGTTATCAAACTTACCTTAGAATTACACGTTTTATTCGAATACAACGTAAAAAATATACAATTCCATTTAAAATAACAAAGTTGGTGTCGACTTCCGGTATAACCGGATGTAAATCGAACTTGAAAATATTTTTAAAAGAAGCGGCATAAACAATAACCAAATGAGCCCAAGTTTCAGAATTGAATTCCTTCTACTTATTCATTTACTTCTAATAGCCCATCAACTTGAAACTTGATTGTTCATTAGAGCTTTATAGGGAACGTAGAAAAGGATCGAATCTGACACATGGCACTAAAAAGAACTACCCATAAAAGAGATGTTTTTATTTTATGAAGATATTTTCGAAACTGTGGGCATTTCTAATTGTACAAGAAACGCGCCATTACTTATTCACTATTTCATTCATTATTTTCACTATCGAGGAACTCATTAAATTGAAAAGTAAGTTATTATAATATGTAGACAACCCATCACACGTGAAAAAGGCGTCAAGGCGTATAGTGGGTTGGCGAAATAGAACGAGTCTAGCACCTGTAAATAAGCAGTTTTGTTCATTTTTAGCAACGAAGCGATGAAGGTAGAATGCAATAACTAAACTTCTTTTTTACCCCCATTTTGACAGTAAAAACACGAAAAAGTTTATAAACAATTTCCTAATTTAGGATGATAAACTTTTTTAGGTATAATGTATTACCATATTTGTTCATATATGTACCTACGTAGAATTTTTTGTCAGTCATGTCTCGTCTGTCCCACGACACATCCCTTTTTTTTTATAGCAATAAAAAGTGTCTTAAACAAACTCAGAGAGGGATAATGTTATTCCCAGCTGCTGTTCAATTCTGTTAGATCGAAAACGTATTTTTATTTTAGATGCCTTAAGAAAAAGAAAAAAGATTTGAAATGATTCCTTCCAGCCTTTTTATCGGCTTAAACAAACCCACTGGTGGGTACGTTTTGCACCCATGTGCGTGTGGGTTTTAGTTGGAAATCGATTCAATTTATTATCCTAGGCTTAACATTTCTGTTAGAGATTTATTAAAAAAAGAAAAAGGACAAACATTATTACCTCCAGCTTTTTTCTGTCCATACAAATGGGAGTCACTATGCCACATCTGTCAATCTGTATATTTGCTGGTAAGAATCTTAGGCATTACTGGATGCATTTTGACGCGGTTTTGGGGATTTTACAAAATATCGTTTAGGGTTGATTTAAAGTACTGTTCCGACCTCCTTACAGATTATCTGTGAGTTCCAGAAAATTTCAAAATATAGATTCTAGAGCATTTTAGACTTCATTATTATATTAGTGGATTCTCGGCAACCCACTGTACACATTAACGCTTCTTTATGTATGATGAGTTGCCTATACATGTGACAATATAAATAGTTTACTTAACATTAACATTTACAGGCGTAAGCATAACAAATAACTTTTATATTTTTTTCAAATACACTAAATAACACTTAATACAATTTCCAATTTTATTCACTGGCACCAAAACAATGGCGTCTGTCTCAATTTTGGTATTAAAACACGACGCAGTCTCGCCTCTTTGCTAGTCTATGGCTTTAGGACATTAACTATCGGAGAAAAATCTTGTTTCTGTTTATTGGGCGTTGATTGGCAACCCACCACACGTCTTGACGCTTCTTCATGTGTAGTGGGTTGCCTATGTATGGCAATATAAATAATTTTTGAATGTAAGGCATTCATAGAACTGATTTAGAACAATTTTTCATCTAATTTATTTTGAGATAAACAGCTCAAAATGGATAGTACAACACATAAATCCATTTTTGCAGTTTTTATAGACTTTCATGTTAAATAATGCATTTGATAAGGTGATTTACTATTAACCTCAAAAACATTTATAATTACATACATTAATAGTTGATCAAACCTCCTAGAATTATTATTATGAAACGGAAAATTCAAATGAGGACAGAATTTTCTAGCATGACAATTACTTACCTTTTGTAATAATTGAGGCCGATTGTCGTTGACTTTGTCGTCGATTGCCAAGTCCTTGCTGTCGTTTTCTGAACCGTCTTCCGGTGGGGTGGTCTCGATGGAGGAGTTTCCGTTGTCCTGGAGTATCCGGACTCCTTCGATCCTCTTTCTGAGATTCTTTAGTGCAAGAGCTTCTTCCCGTTTCCTACTGGGCTGATAATTAACGGCGAAAGGAATCACGGCAAATTGCGGCTCTGCACTCGAAACACTCAGTAGTTTTTTGCTAATTGGTGTCCGAGGACGACTGCAACAAAACAAAAATGATTTTTGGAAGTGAAACTTCTTTGGGCGCGATGAGGGTAAAATCTCAAGGCCATGAAACGACACATTTCGTAACGATTCGTCTCGCGATGCTACGACAATAGAAAGACGCGCATGCGCGTATCGGTATTACAGTCAACTGTTAGTGAC